>JANSTS010008749.1:0-10495 GCA_026546915.1 Sylvicola fuscatus | reverse complement strand
ATTAATTAAACAAATATACATATAAGACAGAAAACTGAACTTTTATCAGATGGGTTGCCATTTCAGAGAAATGAAATATCCGTCAATCAGCCACAACATCATGCAATTCAAAAATCTAAATGCGCTACCATTGATAATTTATTTCAAGCACTTGCACACAATCCACAATCCAGCTTGCGTCCGTTGATACATATGTGAAGTACAGTACATAAAATATTTAATTGGCCCATATTAAATTATATGACCCGTCATATAAAGAAGGAACAAAAATCTCTCCTCCGAGGAACTTACGACAGGCAAAATGCCACTGAAGACGTCTCACTCCGTCGCGGTTTATGTATACACATAGTTCTTAATTTTATGCTGCCTTTTAATAGCATTCCCATTTTAATCGGTCTAATTTTATGAATGATTAACTTATAATTGATTTACTGTGATTAACTGATTATGTGTAAATGCTGGAGAGTAGTAAATGACAGAGATGTCGTTTCATGTGTATTTTCTTCTTAAAAGTCATTTTAAATATTGCAACAACATATCTTTGACTTGTCTAAAAGCCGCGCTTGAACAATCTCCATACAATGCAGTAATGTAATGGCCCGAAAAGTAGGTCGATCACAAAACGGCGTTATGCAAACTATAGTCCTTTACAAAGAGGATGTGTTTAGTGTTTAAAGATGAAATATTTATTGGCGACCTTCAAGTTTGAATAGTTTGAGGAATATTTATACATCGAAGTGGCTGATTTAATTGTTTTTCAGTTGCGTAAGAAGCCTTGGGAAAAGCAAAAGCGTGCATAATTCTAAACGCATAAACCCATTTAAATAAAGTTTTGTGAGATGTGACCAATAGAGCCGGTGCCCATAAATGGACCATAAAATGGGTTTTTGTTACACAAATTACACGTCATTACTTTTTCAAATGAAAACTTTACTAACCTGAGTGAAACCAAGGAAAAGGGTTTGCAATCTTTATGCTTCCACTATTTAAATAATATTTAGAGCACACTGACTTTAATTATACACACCGGCAACTATATTTTTATGCTAACGTTACGTTTGTCTTATAATGAATATTTATTTATGAAGGCCAAATTCACTTTGTACTTTCAATATCCGCCTAAATCATTCAGTGTTTCACAACAATATCACGTACACCAATTAACTGTCAGATATTTCTCCTTTTTTATTTAATTTATTCATTGAACACGTTTTTCTTGTGCATGTGGAAAATAGCATGCAAAGCTGCTCGAATATAATTTAATAAAATATTTATTTGTTCGTTTGATAAACGATGGAAAACAAATTATTTCGTCAAAATAAAAACATCACAATTGGACACGTTTACTGCCTCTTCTTTCGCCGTCAAATTTTATTGGAACAATAATTGTAAGCGAAAAGTTTATGGGCCAACCAACCCCAAGACACACCAAACTGCGCGAAAAAATGAACACGCACCACCCGACTGATTCACTGGCAGAGAGAGTGCGCGCGATTCCTGGAGTAAAGCACAAAAGCCGTATCACGCATAATGTGCGGTGGTTGTATGTTTGTTCGACGAACTTGGCAGCAATGTCGACGTCCACGCTCGCTCGCGCATTCCTATAACACGACTGGACAACATGTCGTACTACGTACGTATATGGGGAGATAAAAGAGGGAAACACAATGGCGGCCGTGTAGTGTGTACGATTGTGTGACTGTGTGTACCATAAGTTGGCCCGCATACCCGAAAACACAATGGTTTTATATTATAAGGGTGAATTGAGGGGAGGTGGTATGACAAGATTGTGGATAAACAGGCCTTACCCTTAAAAGGATTTCTGTGTGTTTCCCTTCTTCGGTGAAGAAAATTGCTTTTTCGTTTTCTTCCCGACTCCCCTAGCTTTCTAATATATTTTAACAGTTGAGGCCCGCGATAACACTAAAGAATGAGTCAGCCAATGGAAATGCAAGAAATTAATAATTTTTAAAATAAACTGTTTTATTTATACGGACTGGATTTTATAAACATAAAATAATTGCAATTATTTTCTTAGAATATAAAACGTTACACTAACAATCGGCTTCGCATATTTGTTGATGATTTATATAAGAACGTTTATGCATTTGTTAACGCTGGATCTTCGTAACCATAAATATGTCAAGTTTAGATTTACACTTCTCTCACTCATCTGAGTTTAACCCAGAAATGATGGTAAATTCAGAGTTGTTTATGTATGAAGTTTTCTATGTGCTTTTAAATATGACAGAGGTACCGTTTTTTACCGCTGTTTTTTTTTTAATATTTTAACATTCAGGCGACACCAAAAATGATGTTGTGTTTGTTAGTAAGTACTTTATTTTCAACACGAAAAAAAACTATTTGCAGCTCCTTTCTTCTAATTCGTAGGAATTCAAAAGAATGTCGGGAATACAAAAAAAAAATGATAAAGTTAAAATATGCGATATAAAACAAAACATAGATTAAAGGACAACGACGGCATCTGATGCTACAGATATTCTACGATAAACTAAGCTATTTTACATTTGGGTAAAGTGAATCGCGCATATATTTGATTTGATTGTTTTCCCTTAAAACTAAAAAAATGCTAAAATATTTTACACAAGTAGGACAACTTACCTTCCGTTCGAAAGAAAACGGAACTGGGTGTTCGCTTCACACGTCTCATATAAACAAATTATAATATGCACGGTATTGAAGAAAAAACATTATTTATAAATATTTAAAACATAACAAATAATCAGTAATCAGAAAAATTTAATGCACTGTATATTTGTGTTTATAAAATATTTTGATGTTCTCTTTTAATCGCTTATACTAATGCACGGCTCCTTTATGGATTGAGGCGAAAATGGAAAAAAATATTTTGATTCAAATTAAACTTAACTGCCGAATTAATTTATTGGCTTTAAAGCAATTCGTTTTAAGCGATCTTTTTTTTTTCTTCACAGTTTTCACTTTCATACAATTAAGTTAACTATTATGGTTGGCTGTTAAAAATTAAATAATGTCCATCATAAAACAACAACAACAACGGGTTCGAAAAAACAAACACAAACTTTTGAGTATGCTGGATATTGATTAGATCAAATCACTTTACAAATTTAAAGTGTCATTTTGGTAGTAAATTCCAATAGTTGTCACTTAACTAGCCGTATCTTTGAAATTCTTATTATTGAGAAACAACTTCAAAAATTCAATAAAATTTATAGGAAATTTGCGTGGCCTTGATTATTATTCAGACACTTAGAAGATAACATTACAACAATTTTCGACACTTATTGGGCTGGTCACTTGAATCGGTGTAACAGCGAAATCGCTTTAAAATGCATGCTACCCAAACAACTTATACAGTGGTACTAAAATTCATTGTGAGAGGAGAGATTTCATATGGAATTAATATGTATAAGTATTCAGTATAGGTTGACTTCGGCACGTACATTATACATATATTGAAATGAAATATATATGGAAGCGATATAAAACACAAGTCGCATCATACATATAATACTCACACGCGATCGGGTTTAACTGGCTCTGGCATTGCCACAATATCGCGTGTCGCTTATATATTAAGTATGTATATACATATACATAATCTCATTTTTAATGTATTAAATATATGATGGAAACACATTAGCGCGCTTCACGCTGTTGCGGTTCACGGCTCAGCGCAGCGTTTTAATTTTAAAACATACTCGAGCATTTACTTGTGTTCGCGAGTACATACGCTTTGCGTGAAGCTGACTTCAAGCTATATCCAACATCCAAGCTGCCCAGGATTTAATTATACATAATATACACACAAACACATCAATGTACATCGAGTACATATTGTTCTGTAGTCATTTCAATGATTTACACTTTTGTACGTGCTTGAAACCACTGGCGAGATTTGTTGAACGCTATTACCAGGAATGTTTTCAACATACTCGTATGTTCCTAACAAGTTAAGATTTGGTACTGTAAATGAATTAGGTATTCCTCATTAGTTATTACCTTGTTCATTTCATCTTGACTAATTAGTATTGGACATCTCGAAGTTGTCACATATATTTGGTCATTAATATTATTATTATTTTCCAAGGATTCTAATTTGTAAGATGCTTCTATAAATGTTTCTAAACTTATTGAAAAGTTTCATATTCGAACCCTGAACAAAGGCGCATTGAAAATACATTTTGAAATGATTCAAGCCGGAATGCTTGTGACTTGTGAGTTTGTGACCTTTATAACATAAAACTCTTATAAATGCATGTATATAAATCAATGTGTAGCTAAACTATATGAAAAAGATATATACAAAAAATTAAATTATCACAGCGAGTTTCATTTTATGCTACAGTTATTGATTTATGACCTGTGTTGCGCTTTCCAACGTTTTCATTCCCCTTTCTGCACGTGTATTGCCGCTGTTCAACCATGATGCATATCAAATTAAGAATTTGTGTTTTTATGCTGCATGTTACAATAAAAGAAACTCACTATGGCGGAAACCTGTACACTGTACAATTTACAGCGCGCGCCCAAGACGTTCTGCCACATAATATATGGCCATATATATGGCCATATATATGACCATTTAGATTGCATTATAAGTGCCCACCATATACATTTTACAATCAACCAGTTTATAGGGCTCTTTAAAAATCGTGAAAACATTCTTATGTAACTTGGGATAAATATCTTTAGTGCATGGGAAGCAATTTTTAAGATGTTTTGTATGTCATCTCGTGCAATTTGTTCGATTTATTTTTTAATAACAAGATTAGTTAATGTTTTAGGAAGTTTAATGAAATATAATTATTTATTTAAATTAAATCATTTAAATTTACTGGAATATTTACTAATTAATGCTAATTTTTTTAAATAATTTTTTACATAATTGTAATTAGCAAATGTTGAATGATTTTGAAGTTTAGTTAAAATGTTTGAAGTATATAGTATAACGCCTCTCAGCGACAACCTTTGCTTAAATGAAGCAAACAAACATTTCGCCCTTAAGCCAATCCCTTTCTCTTTCACAATTTCTTCTCACTTTCACAAATGGCGGCGTTGACATTTTACAATGGTGGCTATCTTTTACGTGTGCCACTGAATCTCCCTCAGCAATGTGTATTCCAATCTCATCCCAATGTTTTATGTATATATATGTACGTGCTTTCGGGTTGTTACCCAGGAACATGTATCCAATTTAGCTTGTAGCAGCGCTTATAAGCGAGGGAGTGCGCATGAGCATATTGTAGGGAAAATGAGTTCCAAACGAATTTATGTGTAGTATTGACTTTTATCTGAGCATATATGGTATACTGTATACATGTTTATAAGATTCATATTACATCTACAAGTATACGTGAACTGTGAAAAGGAACGGTCAATATTTGAGGAGATGTGTGAAAATTTGAATGCAAAAATATGCAAAACATATCCAAAAATACAAAAAACAATCGCATTAATAATTTTAATGATAAATGAATGATTTCATTTGCCAATTGTCCTAAAACTTTAATGCCCATAAAATCAGTATTAAACAGCAATGAAAGAACAATAAATAATTTCATAACTGATTAAACAAATCACGCACACAAAGCCAAACAAGTCACAAGATATTAATAAACTGATTAGCGCTCGCACACTTCAGTTTCGAGTCACCACAAAAACCCATTACCATCCCACATGCCGAAATATAAAAGAAAATATACTGGGCAGCGTGTGCAGCATTATTATGATGTATTTATCTGCATCGTGTTAACAATAATTTATGATAAGCTGCGGGCCAGCTGCCAATAATATTCGAATATAAATTAACCCTTAATGGGGACAACAAATTAATATATAGATGCTGTTTACACAGCAGCATGAGCATAGTGGCCAATGACCATTAACTTCTGTGTACGTATTAATAATATATGCTGCATTGAATACTTTAGTGATGTGGTGTGTGAGTTACAAGCAGCAAGTAACTGTGGCAAAGTAAATTGTTGTTTAGACTTTAGAGTAATTGATTCATGGATATATGTAGAGGAGTGTATTTTCGTGCGTATGCAACAATCAATAAAGTAACACGCGGCCATGAATCTTCAGCAACCACATGTGGGATTAAGATGCCATTAAAGGTCATGTTTGTAAACGAAAATAAATATGGCCACCATTGCGACCATTATCTGTCAAGCCCGAGGCGATTGTAATATGTGCATGCCATTTTGGTTTGTTGTGTGGCCAAATGCATCATATAACATGTTGGGTAACATATATTCGTACTTATGAATTCAATCACAGCGTTCGTTGTTCGTATAATGGCTCTGTGGGGAATTTTTTTGGCATCCCATTGTTACGCTTTCTACATATATGAATACATTTAATTATTATTACGATGGTTTTACACGCATACATTATAATATTTGGTCCTCCATTTAGCATTTGTACGAGATTAGGCATTTTCAATTAAGTATATAAAGTATGCGAATGCACAATAAAAATGTAACCCCTTCATATTTCTGTGTCCAATGTAAGGGTTGACATTTTTTGTTCACACGCCACAAATCACTCATTTTCACAGCCCATTACAGCATTTTTTGTGGGAACGACAACATCAAATTAGCAGCCCATTCTAATAAAAAAATGAAAATTTTGTTAACATTCATGAACTCCTTATATTCAGTGGAGAAATGTATATTGAAAATTGCAAGGACATTATAAAATTTATTTGCTTAAATAAAGACATAATGCCGCGAGTTATATACAAATCGTTAAATGCATTTTACCGCCTTTTTTATAAATCTATATGTATGTATTGTATGTATGTAGATTGAAAAAGTGTTTTAGTGTTTATGAAAACGCGATTTAATAATATTTAAATATTATAATGGCTTATCATATTTATAAGAAAAATACATTTTTATAATCTAAACACCAACATATGCATATAGCATTTTGAAACAAAAATACACAGTTTAATGGGATGTGTAGTGTGTACTACTGTGCATTGGTAACTTTTAGCTACAGAGTGAATGACTTCCATTAATCAACCTGCGCAGTTGAAAACAAATCTGAAACATAAAATCTGATAATTGTCGATACACCAATTTGATGTATTTTATGTCCCAATTACAAGTACATAAATGCGATTCACATCTCAGTGAACCTCAAACGACCATAATGTGTATAATGCCATTGCGGCTTTATATGAAGAATATGAATTCTTTTATGCTGTTGTATTTACTCGTATATTTGTACATTGTACATTTTACGTACATAGAATATTAAACATTTCGTATATTATTTTAAACGCACAGTTTTGTGGTACAATTTTTAAGAACAAGACATAAACGTAAGACGGTAAATTATTCGGCCTATAATTAAGTTAATGATGGTGTGTTCATATTGAAGCCTGGATAATTATTATGAGTTTTAAGCATGAATTTTAATTGATATTTGCCATTTCAGCTTACGAAAGGTGTATAATTGTGTGTAGTTAATGAAATAAATTTTCACAATAAATTAATTTTTGAATATATAATTATTATCAAAAAACGAGAATACATTTGAACTGATTTTAATCCATACTGATAAATATTACTAGACAAAAGAGATAATAGTTTGGTTACTATACGATGTAAATAATGTGAGTACTTATGTAAATTACATACAGCAGAACCAATTCAATTTTTTCTAAGCTTGTGGCATTTTTTTGTACATAAATTATTTTTATTCCATTTTGAATTTGAAATCTGAAAAGGCCATGGCATTTATGTCTGTTGTCAATATGAAAATAATGACTGACGCCTTCATATACCATGTCCAATTTACCATTTTATATAACAGAAGATAAAATACAATATCTGTATTTTGTGCGGTCAATTTTTTAATCTTCTTTTATAAAAATCAAAAGACGGAATACACTACATGACGCCATTGATCGCGTTCTTTGCCAGATGTCTAGAATTTATAATTTATAGATTGATTAATGGATTAACGCAATGAATTTCTTCTACACAAAAGTTTATAAGTGGAAATGAAGTATAAAAGAAAATGGATCTCTGATTAGGTCACTGTTGACTAAATACCTTTTACATAGAAATTAGCGTTTTTCAAATACATTATATGCATGAAACTTTAATTAAGTGGTAATTGGACTAGAGTTAATTCAAACACCATTTTGTGTAAAAAAAATTCTCTCACAACATCTATTGGCCATTGCGTGTACAATGTACATTTAAAATTTAAATATGTAGTCATATACACACGACGGCATGGCTACGCGTGGAATAGGCGATAAAAAGAATTTAATGTATGTATAAAGCGAGGGCAGAATCGCGACGGTGACCATTTCTTGGAATCTGAGTCTAACGAATAAAGGAAACTGTGGCTGTGGTATAGAACCAGCTATAAGTGACGTATAAGTATAGCATATGTACATATATAATTGATGTTTTTCCACATGTGGATTTAAAACAACAAAAGGGAATAAAAGTTGACAGCATTGTATTTCATTATTTTTCACACACTATAAGAAATGCAGCTGTAACCTGCAAGATGCTGCTAGTTGCATTAGAATAAGAAGCAAATCAGAAGAATATTGAACATACTAACTCAAATATGTATGGAAAGCAAAGCGAATCTTCAAGATGTGAATGAGCTATCATGCTTCACCATTCTAAGTATTTATGTATAAACATGATAAATCCTATATACTCATATAAGCAGACGTGGTTATATTGACGATTGGCGACCGATTTTAATTGTATATTTATGTTCAATTTGTTCAGATTCACAATGCAATAATAAACTGAGTAAAAGCATATTATCAATTAGTTAAAGTGGCGGCTAATTATGTTTATCGGCAATAGTTTTTATTGAGTTAGGATTTTATTGAATAGTTCATATAACTTGCTGCTTTTCGATTATTTTTACCGCATAGATTCGTATAGATAACCCAATAATAAAAAGTAAAGCTTTGCACGTAGCCGCGTATACAACATTACATTTAAATACTCGTATTAATATTTGGTCTCCCTTAAAAACATCTATCTACTGTAATTTTTTATAAAACAACTTCATATGCCATATACTGAAATTTATGTAACATATTGTCATATTTTAGACTCTAGTGTGTATAATTTATTGGCAATTGCCTCAGTTTATTATACAATTTTCAAATAAAACGCCTTATTGTCCTATATCATTTGTTCTTTACGTTTCCGCTTATTGTGATTCTGAAAAATATTTTCGCAAGTCTCAATAATTCCAAGTTTCCAACTCCCCTCGCATTCTTATATATAATTCATTGCAATGTGCAATGTGCATCTCAAAATGAGGGATCATTGCATTACGTGTATAATTTATTGTATTTTATGTGGTGCTGAAAAATGATGGGACCATAGCATTTGATTTAATATAAGAAACCTATTTCTTGACGTCAATTTCTATTTTTCACACATTCACACGGCTAAATGGGAATTAGTAAGCATAATATACGTTTCGGAAAGATATATGTTCTCATTTAACCATAGTGGATGACTTCCTAAATAGTAAATATTTATTTAGATCAATTTATGATATTTTCGTTTTGTGAACTATTGACTTTGAGTTTAGGGCGAATCACTTTAAATATGAAATACTGATATATGTTTGTTGATATACATTTTCAGTTTAGTTTTGTTAGTCACAAAATGCCTTCCGCTTCCGCGTATACAGCGAACATGAGGTTTTATTCTCTTGTGTAAAGAATATACCTATTTTTACGGCCGCGAAAAATATACTCATTCTAATCAGCTCGTAAAATTGGCCAAGGAAAATGTGTGTCGATGCGTTAAAAAAGGCATAGCGAGCAAGCAATTCGTTTTTCATATACATACAAGTATATATATGTATGTATGAAATAACTTGATAGGACGGATTTCAGAAAAACGCTGAGCTTATCTGTATTGCGTGTAATACCTACATATAAAACGAACTTTTGGAATGGGCAAAATGCGATAAAGACTCATCAAAGAAATTGCTTTTCCAACAGTTTTCTTTGGCCAAATCACCCCGCTTTGGAATATATAGATACGAAGGCAGTAACTATATGTAGGGGCTTTGGGTGGGTTTTAGTTCCAACTGAGAAGTAAGACGTGCACAGCTCTATAAGATCGTGACGCTTATGCTGGACATTTCGTGACTTGATAAGGCAGCCATATACGTGCGAGAATTTCAGTTGTGGTCTAGCTGATACAGTCTAACGTTATTATTGGAATTTGTCTTCTGTTTTGAAAATACAATCTTTTAACCACAAAGAACAATTGGTCATGAAAAAAAGACAACGTTTCCATTTTTTAAAAGAATTTATTTTAAAACAAAATTGTATGCACATATATACAGTTTTTAAAACTACTAAATAAGTATTCTAGAAAACATCAAAAGCATTTCCTACCACCCTAATCTTAATTTGTTGTTTAAATTCCTGCATTATAGGCATCAACCCTCTGCAATTCTTTACACTTATATATAT
>JANSTS010008727.1:36260-58422 GCA_026546915.1 Sylvicola fuscatus | reverse complement strand
ATCCGTTAGGCAGTTTCGGAGTCTATTGGAAACACACAAACATACATTCATTTTTTATATATTTATATATTATATAACGTTTTGGTGAAATAAATAAATAAAATTACTTAAACTGCAGAAGATTATATATCAATACCTATTACCAATAAAATAATATAATGCGTAGCAAACAAGGATCTTGAATTTATTTGTTCACATATGTGGAAATAGTATATACTATATATGGTATGTATGTATGTATATAAATATTCCGACGACTCTCTCTGCCGCGTGTTTTTTATTCAAAATCGTATGATTTTAGTATATGCTTATACTCTTGTTATAACTTGTTATAATTTCAACTACATTTACCTATATCAATTTCACTCAATATTTTCATCTCTAGAAGTATTTATTTGTTTCACGCAATACTTATTTTCAAAAAATTAAATTCTACATTCATTATGCTAGTAAATGCATTAAATATGATTAAGCAATGAAACAGGAGCATCATAAGTTAAAACATGACCTACTAAAATATAGTATTTCCCTTCATAGTTGGTTACAGTAATTAATTCACATACGAAAAGAGACAAAAGCAAACAACCAACCTGTATGGAAACAAGTGTTACAATCGGGAAATATACAAAAATTAAAATTAATGAAATTGAATGCACTGCCGTATTCTGTAGAGTTAATAAGAATGCACGTTATCTGCAGCAAACGTATTTTTGTTGGGATATGAACACAGAAACCAGTCAAAAATATTTTGAAAAGGCGAGCATATACATTCCCTGTAAATGCTAAATACAATTGACCTAGATCCCTGGCTCACCGCATTTAATGCATTACATGAATGAAGATTCACAATGCCGATCTTTTAACTTTGCCTTATTGAGAAAAGCTTTTAAGTGATCTACTCATACTCTGGGGTCTACCTAACATGCTCGTTTTCGAATACAGGGGACTTTTTCAATGCACATAAAAGATGTGTACAGTATAGGCGCCTAAACATAGAGCATGAACAGAATCATTTTGTTTTTTTCGTTTTCATTTCTATTCCATTTCACTTTATATAGAAAATTGATATTTTATTAAAAAAAAAAAACCGACTAAAGGTGAGACGACACAGCGGACCATAGCACTTTTGTACATTCGCTTGTACACGTAGCATGTTGAGCGAGAGCTTTTCCATCCAGTGCTGCCTTCAGTTGGCTTTCATCTTCATGGGAAATTTATTGGCATTAGGGTGTCCTTGTCACAATCCATTATTGCGTCTTCACCTTTTTAACATTGTTTCTGTATTTCTCTTTTTCATGGCCATTAGAGATCGAGGCGGTATCGTCATCCCGCGTTAGAAGCTTTTTATGGGGAAAATGTGTAATGCAATTGTTGAAATGGAAAAACAATGTTAATTGATGTACGTGAGATAGTCTTGTGCAGCATAGTTCAATAGAAGCGTTTCTATTCTATATGGATGTGGCACAATGGACATGACGCGTAAAAAAAAGGAAGGTGTTGTTAATTATTGATGGGTTCTGTAAAAGGTTAAACTGCGCTAGTATGTATTTTATCATTTATTCTACGGAATTTTCTCTAATACGACGAGACAATTGGAAATAGTCGATGGCAAATTCTATAGTAATTGTTTGCAGGATTCTCGCTAAATCAAATAAATGGCACAAGTTGGAAGGAAACTTTTCTTCACATGTTGTCGTGTACAACATTCTACAAATGTAATTAACTTTGAGACATTATTGCGAACATTGTATTTTCTCAATTTTGCCATTAAGTAATGTGGATAAAAAAATCAATCATTATGCACAGTTAATCTTATTAAAATCCAGCACAAAGCTAATCCAAAAATATAATGCTTCAACGCCTTACAACAATGTGTCACAAACACTCCGCCACCCCATACAGATTTCCCTTAGTCATGGCGACTTATGAATTATGACTTAATGTGAAGAAGGAAAATATTTTTTTTAAGGTCGGGAAATACTAAGCAATTTTGGCGTTTTCAAAAGACTTCGCTCAGGATAAATGGTTGAAGACGTCATCGAGAATATCGTTAAAAAGCAATGAAAAGGGTTCGTGTGTGTGTAGGAGCACTTCGGCACGTCTTCACTTACAGCTCAGCTTCTTTATCTGTGCCGGCATCCAAGTGCGAACACCCCGCACGCTAATAGAAACCGATCATTTAAATGGTGCTTATTCAAATATTTTCCAGAATAAAATTTACATTAAATTGTCATTTAAGTTTTGCATGTCGTATGAGGGCGAAAAAACCGCCAACTCGCTTAGTGGTGGATTTAATAGAATGACAGTGTGATTTTGAAGGGAAGTAAAAGCAAATAAAAGAAACAGAACGGATGGTGTAGTACCGTTTTTCTGCTTTCATAAATTGTGCATAAGCATTTTGCCCCCACATCCAGAAGATACTTTCTAAATTCTGAAGCTTAGTTTAAGTGGCAAATTGCCGACTTGATTATTTTCATTTATGACATGACATATACTTGAGGAATATACGAGTACGAGTGTGACTCAGGGTGACTTTTTGGATTTTTTCGCAGTCTGAACAGCAGGGGACCGCGCCGTAAAGGACAAGTTGCATGCTAAGGCATCTACGGACGGTAATGTGCGTATTATAACATTTTAGCACTTTAGCAACGTTCAACACATACGTTCATTCAAAATGCATAATTTATATGCGTATTAAGAGATGTGTTTCCACTATAGAGCTAATTAGAAGTCAAGTATACCTTAACGTCTATTTCAGCATTACAACGTAGATCGTAGATCGTTTTATAAATGAAATATGGTTATAGTAAAAAACGTAAACCGCGTTTCTACTTTATAATTCTTTAAAATATCAGCATCATCTTCCAAATCTCAGCCGTTAAAATTTATAACCTACAATTCAATGAAAACCTTTAGTTCAGTGTTCGACATATGTATGTAATTGTTGAACTTAAAAAGGGAAAACATCAACTCGAAATGTCACAATTTTTAATATTCAAGGTCATTAAGACATCAACAAATAACAATATCTAGTTCATACAATCATTTCATCAATTCAATAAAAATGTTTAAATCTCGTCTTGCGATAACATGTTTTAATTTTATTATCTTTTATTTTATATAATATAGTATAAAAGTGCATTTCGTTTTTATTATTTTCCTTTTGGATTTTTATTGTTTTCCGAACTAATTATTGATTTGAGTATAAGTGATTGTCAAAAAAGGCTGTGTTCCTGTATAGTGTTCGTTAAAATGCCAAAAAGCACGACGAGCCATAGGTCTTCGTAGCCAGTCAGTCAATGCGAAACGGGACGGGAACGGAAACGAGAATGAGAACATGAATAAAAACGGAAACGGGAACGGGAATGGGAACGGGAATCGAATTTAAGCGAAATTTGACAGAGCGTCTGCTGGGTCGGCTAGAGTGAAATATAATTCTAAAATTATGCTTGAAGCGGAATTCGTTTTTCAAATGTGTGTACTATACAAAAATTAATTCATGTGACACAGTAAATGTTGTGGCATATAATTTATTTCCATAGTCAACTATATGTTAGTAATTACACCATAAGGAAACAGTACGAGACTACATAAGCGCAAGATCTCAAGGGAAGTGGTTCGGTTGAGTAACTGGCAAACGATTCCCCGGTGAACAATTTGAACACGATTTGCACAGATACTGTGTTATTGATGTTAATGCAATTAAGATGTGCCAAATCCTTTTGACCTAAATCGAAACAAAACGTAACTACTACACAACCATCCATATTTGTTATGTTAAGATCAATGCGTCTGGCACTGTAATGCTACAGATACGATTACCGCAGAGAACGATGTTATCCTCAATGTTGCTTAATTGAATTACAGTGGCTAATCAATTGTAAATATAAGGACCGAGGAGGATATTGTAATAATATTGATTGGTGGGGACGAAAGAATTGTAGATAGAAGTCTTATACGAGTATACAATTAAATTTGTTTTGTCAATATGCATTTATATACATTTTCTTGTGATAAATTTATAATATACAAAACTGAATTTGTTTGCCTCCGCGCCGCTTCTTTCACTTAAGATATTACCTTAGTATTTCTGACTTTGTTTTTTTTTTAATTAGTATATATATTAAATAAAAATTTGTTTGGTATTTTAGGATTTCAATTTGTTATGTTTTTCACGTATGTGTACGTTGTTATTGTTATTTAACTGAACTCAGAATACGTTTGTTGCAAAGTATGGACACAAAATGTATAGAAATGATAGAAAGTAGAACATTTTCCTTTTATTAAAGTAACTCTTTGCAATTTTTCAGAGTTTTCTAGATTTTTTGTGGACAATATTATGTTTATTTTTCCAACTACGGTGATTTATATCTAAAAAGATAATTACGCAAAGGACCTCTGTCTTGTCCAGAACATTCATGGCAACATAATAGTTTTGCAAGAATGTGTCGAAATTTGAAACGACTAAGAATTAAATTGTTCTATAGAATTTGCTAGCATCATTTCTTTTGATTTTCACCATTCAAAACATTCACACCTTAGCCACGTGTAAAAAAAGACATGGTATAACGATGCAAAAAAGTTACATGAATAACGAAAAAGGCCAAATGAAAATTTACTTAAGATATACCAGGTGTAAGATTCATATCGAAAAACATTATGAGGCAAAATAGAAAATAAACAGAAAAAATATATATAGTACATGAGACGAAGAAAATTTCAATGGCGTATCTCACACATAATTTTCCCAACGTTTGCTTTTGAGAAAATGAACGCTCTTGAAAAGGTACTTGGGCATTTGCTTTGTGTGGAAGGCTTCCTATCGCTCGTATTATATTCAGATGCCATGTATATTGTATAAATTCATGCATCGTACACATATTTGTGAGTTCATTTTTTGTGCTATGCCATGCCATGCCATGCCGCTGCGAGGGCCGTTCTTATTCGTCCCGTTCTATTGTATGCCTGAGAATTTCTATTAGGCTGCTTATGGGTGTATGTCTTTAGCACAGCAAAAAAGGACTAGAAAAGCTTATTCAATTTGTGGATGGCTCCCCAGCCACTTCAGGTATATATAAGCTCTGCTATATTGTGGCCAATGAAGGACGCAAGTGAGAAAATCGATTTGCTTTTACTCCACACGCTTCAATACTCTTTCTAAACGCGAGTGTTGGCTCATTGATGAAAAGAACAACCATTCTAAGTTATACATAGTGCGATTCAATGTTTTATGGGTATAGATTTGAGAAATTTTGTTGGTGTACGATTTCCAAACTATGGTCCGTGACTACTCGTATACCAAGTAAAAATAAGTACAATATAATCGTTGAAACGGTGAACAATATACTGCCAGGAAACCCATTTTTTGGAAGACTACCCATTCATGTATGAATGTTCAATCACTCACTTAATTCTGTCATTGGTGAGTCTACACAGAACTCATTTTGTTGCCATCTTACATACAGTTCGTTGATTAATTGAGCTTTTGATGTTGTGAAAATGTCAAAGAACTAAATCAAACCTACTGTCATAGCTATTTCTGGTCCATTTTGATCATTTATGATTGTTTGTTGTGTTTTTAGGTATTGCTGTACAATTAAACATAACCGAAAAATCAATGCATAAATACGAAGATTTGCAAATGACGAATAATTTTATCAAATGTACAATTTTCCTTTAGTTTTTGGAATATCTACTAATGAATGTACTTATAAGCATTGACAATTTATGCCGAATTAATAAAATTCAAAAACAAGGTACAATCCAAGAGACAAAAAATTTGTAAAGAACATTTCAAAATATATTACTTATATATTTATATCTTTGCCTGGATATACTAAATATTAATTTTCAAATAACTTGTATGATACAAACCATTTTGTTCGCGCTCAAAATAACAGTAATTAAATGTACTAAAACAAAACATTTAAATATTTAGTATGTAAAACACAGCAATGCAACTTGGAATGGAGGGCAAATGTTTTCTAACGGTTTTCTATCGTAAAGTTTATACTTATTGCGACAAACACATACAATTTTAAATTCAATTAAAAGATTTGCAATGTTCGGCTGCATGCAAGGATATTAAAGAATAATAAAATAAATCCGCCAGAAATGTAAGACCCCAACTACATTCTGAAGCGTCGAATGATTTATGCCACACGACCATAACATTTCATAAAGTAAATTGTAAATATACACAATGGAGGAATAATCCATTTTGCTTGACATGACGCAGCAACGGAATAGGAAGGAAGTCCAGGATGTGACCCATCAACAAGCATGAATGCATGAAACTAAAATGTACCATAAACCCAGTAACATTCTTTTGACACTATTACAAGAAAACATATTTCGCATTTTATCACTGAAATGTTTAATATGAGATAATTCAATGGTGTGTCCTTTAAACTTAAACGTACTTAAACGAAATTAAAGGAAACAATTAAATACAAGTAAGAGAACCTGGAAATTGCATGGTTACAGGATTTAAAGGGAACATCATTATATTTATTGCTAATGGTAATTTAAAATGCATCAAATCCATTTTTCAAAAGAAATATAATATTTGCATTTTGACTAAATTCAACATTAAACATTATAAAAGATATTTTTTATTATCATGATATTGGTTAAAGTTTCATGATTGTATTACTAATCAGGAATACAACGCTTTCGTGTATTTAAATCACCCTTTTATTTACAAAAGCATGCATGAAACCCTTTCCATGCAACATCTATAAAAGAGTTGAAGATTTTCTCGTGCTTAATTGCGATCTCGCCACAAACACTCACACATGGCACTACTACGCGTTGCTCATGCACTCAAAGTGCAGTGCGATTATGAAGTAGCGAACGTAGCATAACATTCGCCATAGGTACATAACGACTTGGAGTAGTTACCTCTACCAGTTGGGGCATGCATCCACAAGAAAAAGCAAAAAAAAAATTAAATTAAGACCGACTGTCGGCACTGTGAACACATTTTAAAGGAAGCCTTCGCAGTTGTCGTACAGTTTGCTTTATCATCGCCGGAATATTAATGATACTCTGCATTTTCATTTCCCAGTCATGTCTCCATGCTACTCGGCACAGGAAAGTGATTGTGAGCTTCGTAGGCAGCAAGTGTGCGGCCACCGGTGACGTTGCACTGCACAGTTTCTGCATTCCATAGACATACAATCATGTTAAATATGTTACATGATTAAATTATGTAAATATATATATATATATCTTTGTTAATGTTAAAATTATGTATACCCGATTGTTTATATTCTTACCTGACCCGACTTCTAATGGACAATGTCTTTGCATAATCACAGGGAAATAGCAATTGCCAACGGTATAGCAGTTGGTTGGGCTAACGGGCGATTCGATTTATACTCGTGAGATTTGCGAACCATCGACTTAATTATAATACTATGCTGGAAATAATATCCTTATGCTCAAATATCAAATTGTAACGCACGACTAAGCTTAATAATTGGAAGGAGTCATAGCTCATTGCAATTATAAGATACTAATAAGCAAATAATGAAATCGAAATGGCACTAAAAGGTCCTTAGACCTATAGTAGAATAAAAGAATATATCATATACACAATATCGACTATTTAATAATTAAATTTTTGAAACATCTTGATAAACTGTCGAAGTACACGACAAATATTAATCAGAGAAGGTTAGACACCAAATTCTATAATGACTTATCTGCAGTCTTCAATCTCAATATAGATTCATTTGTGTATTTCTCTATCAGTATGAATTTGCATGCAGACGGATAACAATTAACGAGATGAGTGCAATGCATGGATGAAATTGGAGTAAAAGCTCTAATTGCATCAAAACCAATTTAATGGTTTTTGAACGCGACTTGCGTTCGCATGCATAATTGGATTTGTCGTTATCATGTACTCGAAATAATTTGAATGCTGCATTAAGTGTCCATCAATGTGTTTAATTGATTTCAGTTTTAAGGAAAGAGATTGCCAAATTAAAAGCAAATAAAAAGTGCTGGATCGAAAGTATTAAAAATTATTTATTTACAATTGCTATTAAAAAATGTCGGATTGAATGAGTACATATACTATCGCAGTTTCAAGATTTATGTAAGAAAAAAAAAACATCCAAGATGGTTGGTACGTATATAAACTAAAACACGATAAAGGGAGAGCCGGCGCGGCGCAAGATTTTAAATCCTAGTTGAGTGATGATTCCTTTAGCAGAAAAAACTCAATCATGAATGAGCTTGCCTCTCCGTTTAAAAATGTTCGTATGGCCTTGAACTGTTCAGCAAATTAGTGATTGGTCCACAATGATTTACGAGGTATACGTGTTTTGAACGCGTGGACATTCGTTCTAGACTAAAAACTCTTCATTAAAAATGTATTTTAAAAAAAGTCGGATTACAAGATTACATATACAACAGCCTCAACATTTTTTCAAATTTATTCAAAGTTTATAAGTAATACTTTGTGTTACAAATACCCATTGGATTAATACTTATTATTCCAAGAGAGCATGCCAAAACTTAATAATATATTTCCCCATATTGATTATTCCACAAGATTCTGCACATCTGCACTCAAATACATCTCAAATTCACGAATATTTGGGTCTCGTATTAAGTTATGGGAAAAATAAATAAGATGAATAGTAATATGTTATTTTTGTTAAATTACTTCATTTAAGATTATCTCCAAATATTTTTAACGTACATTTATATGTATCAAAGAACAATTAATAAAAAACTTAAAATATGATAGAAATAAAATTATTATTGTAATTATACGTAAGTGCTATTCCTTATGTAATAAACAATTAATTTCTATAAGACATTTCCAGATATTCTATTGTGAAGGCAACACAATGCCGTTTAGGAAAACAACATATCCTATACCAATATTGATAATAATCGATGTCTAATTATTAAATTAGGCATGCGTTATCATTCTCTGTATCTACTTGTCTATGATGTAAGGATTTGTTTAGGGAATTGTCAATCTGTGCGTGAGCCACTATTGATATGTTGTGGATGACACAATTACGTACTATAATATAAGACTATTCAGTAGCGTACATCATTCCCCATTGATAACATAACAGCCTATCATAGTGCCGTCACTTAATTGCCTAGCCTGATATGATTAATGCGAGATTGATTGATAAGGAATTTACGAATAACGTGTGCACCATTTGACTATACATACATATATGCATATCGTATTACATGATGACGTGCCTACGCACTGAAATATGTGTTTATTGTTGGCGCATCTAAACTGAATGAATAGAGTGCGAATAATTGTGTGGAAATGTTGAAGTAAATTGTTATGATGTTATGTGGCGTGCGCGGTGCGAGTCTGCTTGTTATGGGGGATTGGGAAACTACCATAATATATACTCGTATGTGAATGAACAGCTTTCACAGAGCGATTGAAAGGTGCAACAATGGCTCCCAAGTAGTTATACACATCAATTTTAAATATATAGTATTTATCCGACCGGATGTAACTTATGTGGAGAGACGTTATTAATTCTTGTATTTACCGGAAATGGATAATTTGAATAACGGTAATGAGTTAGCGATTTTCGATTAAGATGCTCTCTCATAGATAATACAATTTGTTGATTATGCAAGATCATTATACATTATCTGACATTCACAAATAAACATACAGAGTGGTGGTTGTTTATAGAGCAAAAAGCCATTTCCTTTATCATATCATTGTCGTCAACGTCGCATTGTGGAGGAAAAAAAAAAAACTTAGCCCGAGGCGTACATTTTGTTCGCAAAGCATATAACTATAGACATTCTTTTTATACTGCAGCCTGGCCGCTTGGCACAGCTCTTTGTCAAAAACGACGCATTGTATTCGCGAGAATTGAGGAAAGGGTTGCGTCAAGCACTTGAGTACATTATTTTCGGTACCGAACTCAAAGCTAATGACCTATTGTTTGAATATGCCGAAATAAAGTATACAGCGCTAATTTCAGCCCAGTTCCATTAACACTCATTGTCTATATGTTACATACAGAGTTAGGGAGTTTCCCAGGATGTCGACAGTGAATCCAGAACTCCACTTACAATTGTGCTAAGAGAGAACGCGCTAATGAACGAAACCAAATTTGCAGAGAGGGATTCCTCATGTTGATACTCCTGAATCTCGATGATTCAGAAACATCCTTTTTTTCACAATCGACAAAGATTTGAGATGAACAAACAACAAATCATGAACAAGTTACCATTAGGATTTACATCAAATCGAGGGTTCGAGTTGTTGTTGTATTTTATATATGTCCTGCGTGTCTTTTTTATGAACGGATGCTGTCACTGGAGATGGAGGTTAGAGGTACAAATATTCACGAGCATCATACGTATAATATTAAGGTAACATATTGAGCTAAAAAGATCCTAAAATGTGATACAGAATTTTCTTCTGTCGAAAACATTTATGCGAAGGTGTTTGCCGAAGTCATTGTCAACTCATCCTTTGCGAAAAGATATGCATGTATTTACTCAATGCCCCGTCATGCAATTTGCACGTTAGTAATGGTGAATTCTTTCTGGTATTTTCTATGTTTATGTGGTATATTTTTCAAATCCATATACCGTTTTTTAACACCATAATATATATTATATTGTATATAGTATGTGGGGGCACATTTCTAAGAATGAGTTGCTGGGTTGTGGCGCCATGTTATAGCTGGTTGTTGATTGCTGGAGCCGGCGTTTGTGTTTGTATACGACTTGCTGTGGTTTTTGTTCTTCTCCTTAATGTGTCCTTAAGCAAGAGAATTTCAATTATAAAGTTCAAATACTATATTTAGTAAATGTGCTCCTACTTTACATACAAACAATTGGTCAAATTTGGTCAAGCAGTTCAGCTTTGGCCCAAATGTACGACTCGCGTACACATTTTTTGATGGTCAGGGGGTGCTTACAAAATGTTGGACAACAATAGTACATAAGTATACTGGTACGTACAACTAAAACATTGATATTTCAGCTGGTCACTCGCTAAACATGTTTCTAGATTCTTTACAAACAGTAATTTTAACACTGTTCAACTGTTCAAAATATTAGAATGTTGATAAATCATAAAAGTTTCTCTTGGTGTGTTTTGTCTTGCCCGTCTTTCTACTGCAGCTGCTGCTAAGTATACTCTATTAGTCTATTAAGTTTACAGCTGTCATATCTATTAATTAGCGTGAACGGTCATTTAACAGGCGAATCAATTATGCAAATAATCATGTAACGTGTCGCGGGAGTCAAGTGCGGCCTGCTAAATCAACAGTTGTGTGCCACAATCACACAATCACACCCTTCTTTGTCGCGGACTAGGTGAACGCTTCAAATGGTAAACAACGTTTTCAAGTAAGTGTTTGCACACATTAACCTTCCAAAATCTTCAAGTGACAACCAATTATACTAAATACGTTGGCATATCAATTTGAGCAAGACATTTTGTGTAATAGGCAGAAACAACATGGTTTTAAGGGTTTTCGGGCACATCAGACATTGTTGGTACAACATGTTCTCGCATTACCTTTGCTACTGCCTTCCCATTTCTATATGCATTATATTTTGTGAATATGGGGTTAAATGCATGGGGAAAAAAACTGATACAGCTGAAGCGTGTGTGTATCACCGATAGAATATGTGTGGAAGGGTGGATTGGGTGCGTATGTGCCCCGTTAAAACATAAGGCTTCTCTTCCTTAAGCACAAGCTACCGATTTATACATTTATATATGTGTATGTTTTCACTGAGATGGAGGCTGGAGTGAGGGCGCCTTTAGTGCGAAGCGTTTCTGGAAAAGATATAAATCTACCCCCAGGGAAATTGTGTATACCTGAGTGCCTAAGTTGATTTCACTTCTATCAGCCATAAAATGTCATTTTCTTTGCGATAAACCTGTGTATATAAGTTGCCTGTATAATATTAAGTGTATTCGGTGTCACCCCACATACGTATGTTCCCTCCACCCTACGTCAAATGGTTTGTGCCGGATCGCATCAGAGGGCACTTCCAGTCAGGTCCCAGCCATGGGTACATACACTCCAACAAGAACGAGAAGAAAATATCTATAAAAGCTTCGCTATTTTCGGTTGGTTGGGGCATGTATAGTAGTAGTTGGAAAAACTTTCAATTTGATGAAAGAAAATGCAATATGGAATAGAAGGTGGGTCCAGCTATATATTTGTGTGTGTTCAAGATGTTGTTATGCTGTCTAGATAACATGATGTCGACAACAAAGGAGCATAAAGAAAAAACGCGGAGATCATCTACATAAAAGCAGATTGAATCGCATCGAATTAGTTAAAGTCGATTTGGTGCAATTTACAGATGAGCAAAAAACCTCTAGTTATTATTCAGTTCATGTAGGTTATCATGACGAGCGTGGTTATCGTCATAACATGATTGATGTAATTTTTATTACCCATCATTGAGAACTCATACATATAATAATCAGTTAAAGATTTAATTATATATTTACTCAATACCGTTCTTTTTTGTAATTAAAAATTATTCCAAAAGATAATGAATGTTTTGTTAATTAAAATAAACTAATATGTTACGACTCCAAATTATGAATTCATTAAATACACATTAATTCAGAATGAATTTTATGTTTCAGTCCGTTTCACTTTAAAGTACGAGTACGAGTATATAGGAGAAGATAGTATTTTAGTTTATCATAAATTTGCCGACACTGCCGTGCTTCCCAAAAATGGTGAAAGGCATTTTGCTTGAACACACAAAACTGCAAAAGTGTATATCTTCATAGCACAAATAGTATAAAGTTTCCTCAGGTAACCGTAAAGAATATTATCCTAACATTAGACTTTATGAGTAGTCAGAAAATTGAATCACGCGCCTTGCATTTAAGTTATGGGGTAATAACTTTTGCACACAAACTTATGGAAAACTGGTAAAATGAATTTTAAATTAGTCCCTTAAAATATGTGTATACATATATAAATTTAAATTTAATTATCAGACAGATAAATATGTCACGGAGATGTGCCATCGTTGGGCCAAGTGTTTGATTAAAATGTTAATGTTTGCACCCCGTGGCACCAAGAAGTCAAACTAAACCATTGCGCCTTCGTTCGCACTTCAGTTAAACATACAGAAGGCAGCGGGAAATAATATTATTCTGGGGCGGGGGATGAATGTGGTGGCACGGTAGTGAGGTGGCAATAGTGAGAGTTAAGGCGCATAAACGCGGAAATATATAGGGAAAGATAGGCGAACATATAAGAAAACTGAAAAAGTGACACATTGCCTTTAGCGCAAAATGAAATTGTCAAAATAACCATAATTTTTTTTGTGTGCTTCGGATTGTTGTGCTTTTTATTCGTTTCACACGTTACAAATTTAAAAAACGGAATGGTAAGAGAAGGTAAGTGAGTGTGTGTGTGTGTGTGTGTGTGTGTGTGTGTGTGTAAATATTGAAGAAAAATGACTAACGCATATATATAAGTATATAGAGGGAAAGCATTGCGAACTGGAGAAAAAAACGCCGAAAGAACAATACAGCTTGTTTTTTTTTTGTGCGGATTCGAGCATTGTATGGGCAAAATAATGGAGTTTGGGTGGAAAGGCGGAAAGTATTTAAGAATTCGGATATCAAGGTTCACCCCCGTCACACGTCGTCATATTCCACGAAAACTGGTATACCGTCTTCATCCCTTTGATTCAATTTAACACGAATGTGCTCACTTGAATAGAAAAATGTGATGTTTAAAGAACAAGAAACACACCCGGATAAGGACGTGGGAAATTGGGTTGGAAATGTTTGGGATGGGCGGTAGGCCGTAACAAATTTTTCACTTTATAAGTATTTCTCTTTTGTAATGTGATCGGGTTGATACACACGCACACTCGCATATATGTATGTTAAGTGCGCGCCTCAATACAATTTACAAATGTAGAAAAAGCAAGACATTTTTTCATCCCTTTTTATGTGGAAGTTTTCTCGTTCTATTGTTAAAACTGTAAACTGTTTCGCAATTTCCTCGTTTTATCCTTATTTTCGTCAAATTTTTTACCATTTACAAAGCTACTATTCACCCCGGAGCCATGTGATTTGGATTTTATGTATTTTAGTTGGGAAAGTCGAATTAAACAGAAAATTGTGCTTAATGGGTATAATAGAATTGATATGAAAAGTGTAACCGGATGTTGGATATGTGACTGTTTGCTTGGATTCTACGAAAGCATTGAACGTTTTGTGTCATGTATTCAGTATAATGTATACACAAAGAAACTACGTACCACCAACGGTATTTAAGCGGAAGCATATTTCTTCAAACTGATAATTTGGTGACGCCACTCGGAACGGATTTACAGTGTTTTCTACCACCCAGACAGTTGGCCTCTTCAAATTATTTGTACGGCATTTAAAAAGTATTTATGATACGACATTATTGCCTGTCGTACACACGTTTTTGTGCTTTTCTCGTCGGCATAATGTGGCGTGGTGCTTCATCCGACAATGCGGTGTTTCTGTTTAGAAATTGTTTTTTCTCACTCCAAAAATTGCATAAAGGCTAAGAAAACGGACCAATCCATAGCATTAAGATTTGTTCTGTTAGATAGAAATATGTATTTTCATGTTAATATTAGGGTGTCCTCTATCTGGAACAAATAGACTTGGTCTTATCTTAATGATAATTTCCTTCTCTTTGCAGGACAACCAACAAATTGAGTGCGACTGCTATACATGCAGGAATTGTTATATGGTCGAATGTATATTGTATATTGTATATTGCGGCGTTGTGCGGCCTCTTTTTCGCAGCCATTTCGGCTATGTTAAAAGTTGATAGGGCTGTTTGGTCATCATTCTTCCCTTTTTATCAAAATCATCGTAATGGGAGGGAAGTGCAAACTTTTTGTGTATACTATACGTGTGTCACGCAAGAATGATCGCACCGAGAAATAGTAAACATCGAAATAAAAAAAAACAGAAATCAAACGGTATGTAATTGTCGACAAAAGGCAAATAAAATAGGCATTACGAGTATATTGCAAAATGTCAAACGTTTTATTATAATTCTTATGCCCGTTGGTCAATGAAAAGATATGTTGTTGCTAGTTTGTGAAAATATAGACATATCTCATGTATATTGGTGATGTTTGGTATTTAGATAGCAAGATTCATCAAATATGTTAAGCTATGATTATGGTGTTATTTGATGATACAAATTCCTCTGGATAAAACAATTTGTAGTTTGTACACAATACTGAAACTCTGTTGTTTACCTATATATTGCTTAATAGAGTAAATTTTTGTTAATTGACATTAAATCAAATAGCCAGATATTCAAACGATTTCACCTGTTTTTTTAAGAGACTCTACTTTTATTATTAAATAATTTTTAAATTTTATGATTAAAATATATGGACATATACTAGTAGTACGAGAATATTTCGTTCAAAAAACGAAGCCTTCTAATATCCTACCATGAATTAAATAATTGGCGCACCTGCAATGTGTAAATTGTATACGTATTGTACATGGGAATTATCGGTATTCCGATGAGCGAGATGATTGCAGTAATAAAAAAGAAGTATGCCAAAATATTTACTAATTAGCGAAAACTGATTGGTATTTTGGCGGGTGATTTTACCTCATTTCGCTATTGACAAGCTTATACATGTTAGAGGTGGGTCAGTTTTCCATTACACATTTATTATACCTATATATGGTCAGCTTAATTTGATGTAAATTAAACTCAATTGTGCTTCAAATATTGTAAATCAAATTACATTGCTGACGGTGCTATCATAACATGCACAGGAAAATTAAATTAGGCATTGAGCCACATCGATCGATAAATAACGATTTTGTTGAAAATCCTTTTTTTGTTGGACATTCTAGATTTGGCGGTTTAATGATAAAACAATATTTTGTTCAAAAGGTTAAATATCATGAACGGTAAAAATTTAGTATAATGACACTTGGTTTGAGCATTATATATTGTTGCTTAGAAAAGTGGCACATAAACAAAAAACTTCTTTTAGTTTATTGAACTTCGCATAAACATCAGTGAGCACAAAACAGCGCGTTCTGCAGCTACAGATAAAAAGTGCTACCAGCGTACAAGCAGGCAATGGCGTACAGATTTGTAAATACAATATTATAGGAATGATCATTGTGTGGAAATCTATAAATTTCAGAAGCTTTACTCGGACGCCATAATTCTGTGGCACATCAAAATGTGCCAAGTTCTTGATAAAACCCTTTTGTACTAAGCACACATTTAGAGTGTGTGTATATGCAATATGGCACACAAAATACTGCACGTTCACAAAAAATATGCTGAACATAGAAATTTTAAAATTATTGCATAAATAGAAGTAAATGGCGCATAAAATAAATTCACTACGATAAGCATAAATCTTGGTACATTCCGTGTGCCCCTTTTGTTCCCTAACACTTTGTTACCACCGTTATGTGCATGTATGTGCATTTTCGTTCCTTTTTGGGCGCGCATTTTATGCATCAACCTACAGCGTGGCGTTTACGTAAACTTTCATAGGAAGTAAATCATTTCAATATTGCATCTGCTCAGCTATTAGGAATGTAATTATAAGAAGAAGCTTGCCTTCTGTGTGCGTTAATAAAGATGCAAATTTAACGATTTGTATTTGTAATTTTTAAATTTATTGCTATTATTTCGCTTAACACTGATTGTGTTTTCTCACTCTAAATAAAATAAAATTAGTCACTTATTAGTTAATATACGTATCCAAAAAAAATTATTTATTTATTTCTATAAACAAATTGAACAGATAAATAAATGTACTTTGAAAAGATTCAATTTTAAATACATATTATATAATAACAATTTTTGTTTTGCAGAGTCATTCGTAAGAGACATCCTTTTTTAACCTTAAATTTTGTTTTGTTCAAAGCTGTTGGTCTCATTAATACCCATCATGTACAATGTCAATTAAATAATTACTGATAAGTTAACATTTTGTTTGCTGTTAATAAAACCACCTGTTTGCCACTTATTTTTCATACGAAGATAAGAAATGACAGATGTGATATAAAATGTGTTTCTTTTGACCTTAACATTACCATAAAATCAATAATATTTGTAAAGCCAATTTTGCAAAACCTTGGAATAAAAGTAAAAGGGTTATATTAATTATTAGGTCGCATTTTTCAATGCATTTTTTTTATTATCTATAAAACGGATTATTCGGAAATGTATATGGTACACTTCGAAATGCATAATGTCCCGTGTTTTGTGTACTGATATGGTTGGTTCGTAAACTATTGTGCAAATTGAAAGAGTTTAAAAATTAATAGGTTAATAAAATAATTATTCCATATAGGGAAGCAAAAATTTAGCCAAAGCACTATACACACACCATTAACAACATTTGTAATACACCAGGCTATTATGGCTATGTTGTAAAACTTTCCCTGTCCATGTGTGATCCCGTAGCCACATTTCTATTTTCTTTATCCAAGACCATGGTTTCAACTTAATGCTGTACGAGTACATGACTGCATGCATTCACGCCAACATGAAACAAATCTTGCCATATAACACACCGAAAAGGGGTTGTTCGTGTTGTGGGGGTGACATTTTTCTATTGAATTTCACACTGTGTGGCTGAGAAAATATGTTACCAATTTTCTTTTGTTTGCCTATATAAATATTCCTTTGGTTCAAGTCACTGTGAAATATCAACATAACAAAAGGATGACTTCTCAGCTACATCGGATCGTCTTGCTTAAAAGTGGGCGCACCCAACTATGGGTGGCAAGACCGAAAGGTTCCGACTGTCTCTGTGTTTGTGTTCAGAGTGATTTTGGTATTAAACGGAGGCGAAAGGGTGGGGTTGTGTGAATGGACTGTGTGAACGGTGGAAGGGATGTGCAGTAGTGGGAGGCTTTCGATGTATAATGTACATTATAAAACAGAGAACGCACAACACTGAAGTGGAGGGTGGGTGAACAAACAGCCGAAATGGGGGTAACGAGTTGGAGTGAACTGAAAGTGGATGCAGACTCGACTTTTATAAAAATGTCACGTTGAGATGTTAACGACTATTGTTATTTTAAGTGGTTGAACGGACGGGAAGCGTGGCTCAAGTTTACGTGTGTTTTTTTGGTCTTCATTTCAGCTCTTTTTTCGCACACAGTTGTAGTATATAGTGTTGGTTGATGTTTTGGCGCTTTTCTTGCATGTGCTTAAAATGCACTTTTTCTGTTTTATTATGTTTGTTTTGATTGTTTCATCATTTTCGTTTTCATCTTAATATTGGCTTTAACTACCGGCAGGAGCAATGGTTTCATTAACAACGGAACAAGACAGAAAATTGTGTCGGTGTTCATCTTAATTTAGACGGGATGGCATATGAATGGGAATATTTTAATATAAGGCGAATGCGCCGCGCAATATATGAAAAGAATATATCTTAGGTGTTGGAGGTTTATGTAGAAACTATGCATTTATGTGTAGGATAAATGGAGAGAACATGAAATATGGTCGGCGATGTGAAAGGCAATTTCATCAGCAAACATGTTATGCAATATGACGTTGGAAATTAATTAAGGTTGTTGATGGCGCATTTATTTGCATTTTGCGTGCGGCAAAAAAATATTGCTGCAGTTTTGGCGCTGGTGATGAATATATTAAACTTTAAATATACTCGTAATAGTGGCTGTTAAACATAGGGGGACCGCTGCTGTATAATACAAATTACAAAATAGCTGGGAATACCTATAACAAAAACACGCGGCAGGGAGAGCCGGCGTAATAGTTTTTAGACGTACAACACCTAAGTGTGTAATTATTTTTATATGTAGCAGAAAAACGTTAATTAAAATAATTGTTTTGACCTTAAAAGAATTGCTTGTTGATCTTGGCATACTAAGCAAAGTTGTTTGCGTCAATAAGACCTTTATGGAAAATACAACATGATTTTACCACATTTAGAATTCATCATTAACAAAATATATATTTTATTTCTCAACAGATATTTAGTCATTTAAGCAAATTATATATTTATTTTCATAAATGATAATATTGAAACATATATCCTGTTTTGTTTTAATTTTGAATTCATATAACTATTATAGTTGGGTAATATATTTTACATAGGTATAATAACCAAAACACGAATTTTAAAATTTAATAGCGCAATTGAATCTGCACGGGAAGGGGCAGAACACATTTAAGCGGTTCAATTGAAATTATTTCAATTTCCAGTCTCAATGCTCGTGCATTTTTGGTTGGTCTAATTTGCATCTGCTTAATGACCTGTGAAACTTTCAACATATTTAACACTGAATTCTTGGTGTGTTTTATGAATATTGTTGCATCCATATCTCATATGGGAGGGGGGATAGAGGCAGCGAACTGAAAAGGGAGGAGGAAAGCGAGATCAACTGAGCGCGTGAAAGAAATATGGAAGAAAAGCTGCCCACACCAGGGCCTGTCCAACACAACATGACCCACCAACACGTTAAAAAATATGTGTTCAGAAATTAATTTTCGTTCACCCCAACTGCGAAACAATAACATTTGATTTATTGCATTTTGACGATGGGTGTCTGCACCGTACGTCGACAGGGTGCATTTTGTTCTGGTTGCATACTAGAATTTTTACTCCGGCGGTTGTTTGCTGTAGTCACATCAACACAAATAACGAATGCATTCATTAGAGTGCGCGGTTTATTGTGGTGATTTTTAGGGGTTATTTCTTTTGCAGCAGGCCACTGGTTAAATTGTGCAATTGAGATTACACAGAATAATTGCATTTTGATGTATTGAAACTTGGTTTAGGTTGACGTTTTCACAAATTGTATTAAAACTTTAATTAATCCGCTTTTTACAAAGAAATCTAAGGTAAACGCCGTATAGCGTGTTTAGAACTTTTTGACTTTTCTTATTTTATATATATCATCCTTTGTTTTTCATACAAAAGAAAAACGGTTTTGACGATTTTTAAAACATTTGTTTACGTTAACCAACTTTATTTAACGCGTCTTATGACATTTTCCAAATCTCAGTCGTCCAATTATATAATGGATTTTATATGACCTTTAATTTTATACCGAATTAACACTATAATCATTTAAAAAGCACGCGGCTAGGAGAGCCGGCACAATAGTTATTTGCGTACAACACCTAGATGTGTCCTTGAGGAAAGGAATTTAATCAATCATGAAAACTCTATTTGACACTCAAAATCGTTTGTTTAAAAGCTTTCTTATTTATTAAGTACTGACCAAAGTTAATTAACTGATTACTCTCCCAATCATTTTATAAACAATGATAAATGTCTAGTTATCTGTAATTATTCAACGAATTGGTTTGGTTTCAAAAACACTAAATTGAAATATCTTCAAGAAAAAATCGATTGTATCATGTCTGTCATAAGCTTTCAATAATATTTATATAATATTTTGTGACTAAACGTTTGTCTTACAATAAGCTCAACGAGACTAACTTAAACGATTTTTTTACAAGCAATTGCTTTTTATGGACTTTAATTCACGAGTGGCTTCATATATATATATATAACATTACAGTTTACTCACCCAGACTATGTGTCATCAGACATGCGATACCCATTCAAACATCTATATTTATAATACAATTTTCTTTTAACAAGCTACATATCGTAAAAATAAAAAAAGAAAGCGGCAATACACAAACAATGTTTTTCAAACAGAAGGGGCTGCACGAGCTAAAGCCTGAATCAAGGCAAAAACACTGGAAATACACTAACACACAGTGGTGAATCTGATGGAGAAAGGCTAACAAGGAATTCATTGATAGAGTATATTGGATAAGCCATTAACAATTTCTGGGTCAATAAAACTTCTTCAAGCGATTTAAAGTGTCAACTTGCTGCTAGCATCGATATTTATCTGGAATGGCAGCCATTAGAGCCATTTACGTGAGAATTGAGTGTGTGTTGGGTGAGTGCAGAGATGTGGTGGCACGAAGTGGGTGGTGGGAGACCTACTTGGTGTGTGGCACACTGAGTAACATTCTGGGTCTTTCTCGCGTAAACATAAAAGAAATTTGATAGCTAAGTGATAATATGCATAAGAATATGAAATGTCAATGTGTGGCCAAACAATTCAGTGCGTTCGAGTTTCACTTAGCTGCTCGCCTGCTCCACATATAAGTGCACATATATTATAGAAATGTCGAGCTTTAGATACCCCAAGCGATTTAAATAAATGTATTTTTCTTGTGGCTAAAGAAGATGTGGCGCAGCAACAATAATTTCCCACACACATACGAGCTTCGGTATGCCGAGAAATGTTTAGTTCTTTTTACTGCCAATGAAAAAGCATTTCAATTGTATTCCACTTAGCTTCCATTTCCTCATCGCCATGATATAATATGTATGGCTGAGTGTGTGTGCGTATGTGTGTGTGTATGTGTGTGTGTGTACCATTTCGCCTTTAAATATTTATAGCAACTTTTTTGTTCGTCCACCCAGCACCACCACGTCACAGACGCTTCATATACGTTTTGTCATTTCAAGATGAGAAAATTGCTAACGATATGATCATTATACTGCACAGCGACGGTTCTGCTGTACTGTATAAATGGTTTTGTGTGCCTGACTAAGGGTGGGTTGGGGATTGAGGGTGGTTACTGGTGAGCACTGAGGCGGGAGACATACTGATTGTGCTCACTTGTTTTTCACAGAATGAGATTTGTACATATGTGCCACTAGTGTAAAGCGAGTTGGAGTATCTCATATCTTTCAGAATGCTTTTTATTGCGTGAACGTTCTTCTATTCAACTGAAATTTTACCAATCATCTGGCCTCAGTATGATTGCTCAATGTTCAGTGTTCAGCGTTTGTGTATATGGGATTTGTATCTGTTTTCGGATTTTGTTTCTTTTTTGTGCCAGAACGCTGACATTTTATTTTTTTGAAAAGGTACATACAAAGCCGGTGTTTAGAAAAGCTTGGGGGTTGGTGCCATAATTTAGATAAAACGGTTTCTCATCGTTAAGTGTTTGTTCGGAGAGATTAGAAACATGTTAGGGATTTCTATTTGACCATTAATTTAACGGTGAATACATACAAAACAAAAATATATAATTTTAACGGTAGATCTGATAAAGCAAAAATTATATAAACCATTTACTATAATTAT
>JANSTS010008727.1:0-24804 GCA_026546915.1 Sylvicola fuscatus | reverse complement strand
TTGACAAAATTCAACAACAACAAAAAAACGAAAAGGTAAGAAATATGAACAAAGGTCAGCGACGTGGTTTATTTGTTTAAAGAGATTTTTTGAGGATTTCTTATTTAAGCTTTCTCCTAGCTACATCGAACACAAAGAAAGATTCAAAAGAAACCAAATTTAAATACCAAATTGCAAAACTTTTAACAATCAAATCCGCATGATTAACTTGAAATGAGCTTTTTACTTGTAATTCACACAAACATTTTCGATATTAAATCTAATTATAATTATTGTACCAGCTACAATAAAATGGTATAACATTGTTACGAATTTTTTCTAACAGTGTTTTGTAAAAAATAACTAATAATATTGGAATTGAATTCTGCTTAATTCTGAAATATGCAAACCGCTTGAGTTTTAAAACCATAGTGTATTAAATAAAAATGTAAAAATTGCATAGCTAGCTATTTATAAGATTTATGTTTTGAACAAAATTCCCGTACCTGCTGCAATGACATGAAACACACACGGTACCCTCTGCTTGCCAATCCGATTGGTGGCTACACAGAGAAGTGTTCCGTAATCCAGTTCGGTCATCGGAGTATAGGTTACAACGGATGAAGTGCCTGTAAAATCAGCAAAGAAGTAAAAATTATAGAAGATTACTAACTAGTTAAAAAAAAAAAAATTGTATACAAACACAGAATGTAACCGTTGCAAAAAATTGCATGTAGCAAATGAAATTCCCAAAAGCGCATATGTATATGTTAAACAAAATCAATCCCAACAAATGACATGGCGATGGGGAGGAATTATATAAAGCACAACTTCAATTCCCTTTGGACATACCATTTAGATTGGGTATTTGTTAAATTTTTGCTACTATCAGAATATAGTATAGTCGCAATATATTCTGTTCAAAGACTGCGCCTGATCGTGGGGAGCGAGAATTGAAAATCGTACCTGAACGTGTAACGTGATTGTTAGCCACGTCGATGCTTTCTGCTGAATTATTGAACGTCCATCGAAACTCAACATCTGACGGATTTGCATCGACGATGCATTTGATTTGGGCCTGCTCCTGTTTCGCCACGCCGTATATACGTGGCTGATTGGGTGCACATGTTGGTGTATCTGAAAATGTAAAAGTACATTCAATTGCATGTCGAACAAAAGGACATGACGAATACTTTTGCGTTTAACATGTTAACCAAGTATCCGTTTAAATGTACATTTGTACACCTATTTATAAACGAATTGTGTATCGATTAAAACAGACACTGGGAGGGGTTGTTTAAGTGTGAAAGGTTCGCTTTTGATATAATAAGATGGATTTGTAGGTAATTATACTCACAAAGGACATTAAGTTTGAATGGCGGACTGACACCGTCACCCTCGGCGTTGAAACCGACACACGAATAGTTGCCAGCGGTAGCACGCGACACTCCTTGTAGCACCAGCGAGATATTGCTGATGATGACACCGTGGGATACGTTATGTAGAAGCATTCGGCCCTGTAATTATATATTTGTGTTAGGAGGGTAGTTGTTAATGAATAATGTTGATGAACATTTAATTGGAATGTGGAGTTATGTTTTAATGTCTATTATGATAGTGGTGTCGCTTAAGTAAAGTGTATATACTTATTCTTTAATATCATTCGAGACTTTGTTTTTTTTTGACATTAATTAAGTGATATTATACTAAAAAAACACAATTTCTGAATAATGGAAAAGTAAAATATTATGATTTTACAAAATAATGTCGCGAATCTTGAAAGAAATCACGCCCATCTGTAACGAGTTTTTTTTGTTGAATTATTTATGCGTAAACATTTAACAATCAGCATGATGAGTGTAATGATTTATAAACGTCCGCACCGTCAGAAATAATATGCTCGCCGCTTATTCAATACACAACATGAATATAACTTCCAACCATATTCAAAACATAAAAGCACATATGTGAAAATACTAATTTATTCATATATATTTACATTATGCCTCCATTCGACTTTGTATACCGGCGGGTGGGCTGATACTAAACAGTCAAAATAAACATCTGTTCCCTCTCTGATGGCATCTGGATCTAAAGATGTGCCAAGGCGTACCGTAGTCTCTGGTATATCTGTAAAATGATATGATTTGAATACTTGAAAAGGCGAAATTCAATTTTCTCGCTTATATTACACGTCGACACCCCCGCTAAAACGGGGACAGTGCCTCTTTACCACCCCCTATGCCTTAAAAATTTCCACACCTACATATGCACATATCAAGAAGCCCCACGGCAAAAATGTACATCTCACAAAATTGTCGTGTTCACACCGCAGAAACATCGTGTGCTTTCTGTTTAGTCTAAACTCTGAACGAAAAAGAATTTGCCGTGTAGATTTCGTACAGCTAGCATACATCAGCATATGTATGCATATGCTTTGCGTTTAGGACATCACTTTTTCTTGTTCCAGTTGTGCATGAATATCAAATTCTCCGAGATTTTATCGGAATCCTTTTGTTATCGTTCTTTTCACATTCCATTCTTCTTCTTCTTCTTCTTCTTCACTTTTTTTTGTTGCCGGTGTTGATGGTTGGTTCTCTCACAACGCGAGCTTTTACAATTGCCGATGCTCTATCTTGCGTCTTGTAAATTTTTGTTTAACATTTCACTTAATCGTGGCTGTAGAGGGTGGCGTAACATTCGCCTTTCTAATTCGCTATGCATATATCAATTTAAAACACCACAACGACAAATCGAATTAAGTGAACATACATTGAATATCTAACTGCCATCCGTCCTCCAGCACCTCTGCAGAAACGGCATTGTTGGTGGCTCGACACGCTAAATATCGACTGGCGTCAGCACGACTTAGTGTGATGGAAAGCGTGCTGGTCGTCTCGTTACCATCACTAGACGTCTATTCAGAAATAAGGTGGCAATCAGAAAAAAAGAATAATTATTATCTGGAAAAGCTTCATTTGTTTTATGAGATTAAATGTCACAATCATGCAGATTTATGTCAAAGTTTTTTTTTTTAACAATACCATACACACATATATGTACACATGCCAAGACATAATGTGCGTTTAGAAGTTGCAATAACGGACAAAGCACTTACAGTTTCAGTGGTTTTCTCTAATCGCTTTCCATCTCGCCACCATGTTATAACCGCAGGCGGTCTAGAGCCAGCACTCTGACATAAAAGGTCGTACCTACGTCCTGCTGATAGTGCTTGATGCGCCCCAAGGAGACGCACATTTAATGGAGCAACTATATTTGTGTGTATAGAAAACAGACCAACATCAGCATATGAATACTAACAAAGTAAACATTTACAGCTTTTATTCAATTTTATGTTATATAAATGATTTACGGGGTGGGAATCATGTGCGAGTAGATGTGTGTTTTAAGTTGCAGAATAATCCTTTGTGGCTATGGTCAGGTTATAAGGACTTTAATGGCGGATGGAGTGATGAACAAGGTGCATACATCTAGGAGAAGCTTACATAAATTGCAGATTACCAGCTAAATACCGTATTCAGCCTGTTTCGCATTCAGCTGTTGGGGGTGGACATATGGTAGCGATGGGTGAATGCAAACAAATCAAACACGTCATGAGGAATTTTTGGTGACAGGAGGTAAATTAAAAAAAAAATTGGAATATTATAACGAATAACATCAAAAACTTGCATGCAAAAATGTGAGCTGCGTGAAGTGCCCGTATTACGGACCAAAGGAGTATGACGTATTTAACAATAGGGACATCACACAATATATGCTCGTATACATACTCGTAAGTAAATATTTAAAAAAAAAAAACATGTGGTGAACAAAAGCGTTTTAAATGGAGACATATGCACATGGATATGGAAGTGTGGGTGGTTGTGTTCCCAGTGTATGTATTTAGTAGTGATTTTTCATTTTAAATGGCTGAGCATTACTGAATAACACTTACAATTCATATCAATTTGGACGGTTGCTTCAAGGGGGGTGGCTCTCACATGATTAATTGCTTTGCATGCCAGCCTTGAGTTCAAGTCCTGTCGTCCCAGTGGGCCGAGTGTAATTTTACTTCTGACGTGACGACCCCCGGGCACATGTACAATATCCGACTCAATTGGTATACCATCGCGATACCACGTTATGGTTGGAATTGGTTTACCTATAGATATATTTGTTTTGTTTACCGGGAAAAGCAAACATTGTGGCAAAATCAAATTTAATGTTTAGTGTTGTATATACATTATGTTTTTTTTGCTTTTTTAGTTCGTCGAAATTAATCTTTTTTAGGTTTTCTCAACTTTACATGGAATTCCAATACCAAATGCAATGCCACTTGCTAGACGCTATTTTTTAAGCTTGATTTTGTTTGTTGTTCCTCAGCTGCCACGTCATTACTTTTTATTTTTGTAACGTTTAAATTTAATATATAATATTATGATTTTTTCTGTGTTCGACTTCTTAGTAATAGCTTTTTACTATATAGTTGTTAGTTAATAAAACTAAATAAAAATATTACTTTAAACTGAAACATTCTTCTTTTCTTTAATTTCTTTTTTGGTTGTTGTTCAAAGATTAAATATTTTATGAGAAATTTTACAATTTCTTTGCTAATTAAAATTAAATGAAAGGGATATTTCTAAAAAACGTCGATCCGTATTTAGCCTAACTTCTCTTAACTTCTATAGGTATCACATAATTACTATATGGATAATTATATAAGTATAATATTGGCACAAAAGTACGAGTACAGTTTAAATATTTATATTTTTAATTTATTTTTTTTCGAATTTGCTTTTCCTATATAATATATGTATATGATGAAATCTTAATAAGAAAACGCGATGCGTTGTTTTCTTCGATTTATAAACGTTATATTTTATGATTTATCCATAGAAAACGTAGATTTTTTAAATTTTACTTTTTGCATAAAAGCACTGTTCAGAGTTAATCATCTATTATATTAATGCCAACACGAATCACAAATACTTTTGATACTCGGCGGAATACCATATTCATATGGTAAAGGTTATTTCCTTCGACACCTCTATAATTTGGTAACATAATCTTTGTATTTTAGCATTCTATCGATTTTTATCTGCCATGCAGCCACGAGACTTACCCCATTCCCCGATGTCTGCACGAATTTATGCATCACTACGCGAACAATAACCCAGCGCTTAGTTCATGTTCATTCATTGCTTTTTTCGTTTCAACCTGCTTGTGCGTTACTTTATTTTTACGCCTTCACGGCCTTCACGGCCTCCATGGCCGACACCAACCTCCTACTAGCACTGTCATATATCGTTACACGTTGTGTGAAAATGAGAGATTTATGCTTTCACATAGTTAACATATATGTGTATTGAAGTAGTCCCATTTTTTTATGCCAGTCCCGTTTTCATAATGCGTGCCAGAAAAAGGATTTGTCGTCGTACAAATATACTGGCGAACTAGATGAAAATGTGTAGACATTAAGGCCCGTAGGGTAAGAGAAACTTCGACGTATTTTCGACTCAGATACACTAACAAACAAGGTAGAAACACCCGTAAATATATGCATGGGAGACGACAAACAAGGTCGTCGGCATGTAAAGATAACTTGCCGTTGTACTTTATGACATATCTCGCTTAAGATGATCTTAAGCTCTTGACTTGTCGCATCTAATTTAAATAGAAGGTGAGGGGGATTGGCATGTTTCATGCGTTCAAACGATTTATGGTGCGCAGGCGTAAGAGTGGGTGGGGGTTAAATGTTATAATGTGCCGTTCAGCACTCGGAGCAGAGCATTTATACAGGATCTGTGCTTCTATGTAATATGTAAATAAGAGGCGGAAATAGAAATATTACATTATAAAATTAAGTGGGCACAAAAATGGTGGTAGGTCGTGTGTGGTGACTGGTGTGGGAACAACTTTCAACAGTAATTTACGTTCGCCAGACTGGAATTTAATAAGCGCACTTGTTCACTCCCAATATATATAGCGCACTATTTGCAGTACTTCTGTGTCTAAATATATAGGCATTTTACATTTTGTGTATACCGAGTAATATGTAAAATTAAGCATTATATTATAATCACCTCCATAAACATCACATTTCAAAGTGACTGTGTCACCCTCGCTGTATGGCCCGACAACCGATGCTCTATCTACGCCCGCCTCATCTCTTATACTTATTCTATCTGGTGGAACTGTGTAGCAGTCAGCAGTCAGCAGGCAGACAGGCAACATGATAGAGTTATGCAGCATAAATTGAAAGCGATTTAATCGTTAGTGGTTTATTTATATGAGATCATGGAGTGTCTAAGTATGGAATGTGCAAGTGTCGGCATTCCCAAATTTGTGTGTGCCACTCTCATGTGGCACAGTGAACATATGGGGATGCCGACAAGAACAGCCATTCATCTTCTGTACTTACCAATTACTGTCAAATTAATTATACTATTTCTCGTTTGGGCTACCTTAAAGTCAACGCGACAACGATACACCCCCGTGTCGGTGTCTTTTGCGTTCTGAACCGCCAACTCACCAGGCTGCTTATCGAATAAAAAATATGCTCGACTGGCAAATACTGTGTCGTCTGACCACCGCTTAGCTGCCTTCGGGTCACGATCCCGAATGTCAACACTGAAATAATGAAATATTTACTGTTAATATTTGTGATTTTTTTTTTTTTTTTATACAGATTTAAGACGATTAACAGATTCGCCTCAAAACTGCATTAACATTTAAAATATGTATTAGTGTAAAGGTTGTTTTCATAATAAGATTCATCAAATAGCGTACGTCCGTCTGAGCGTGTTTTCCAGTTCATTTTAATGTCATAATAATAGTTACTTGAACGATCCACCGCTGGTCCTCAATTTAAATACAATATGGTTCTAATGTTAAATTACAATAATAAATGACCCACATTAATTCTTCGCGTTCTCACAACTTTTGAAATGTGAACGATAAGTATTGAATAAGGGCTAATGCGCATTCTCACTTCATTAGTTAGAAGATGACTTATGATCGTCCAACAACAATGGTTTAAAAGCATAAACTTTCCAAAAAGGTCACCAAAAATACATAGTGTATTCAGGGGCGCAGCTTGACATCTTCAATTTATTAAATGTCGTATCTTGCCATAGCCAGACAGCACGTTTGCAAGTCACGCGGAAATGGATGCGGGTAAAATAATATTATTAAAATTGAAATGGATATGGCGAAAAAACCTGAATCGATAAGTAATATGTAACAAAAAGTATAATTCACATACCTGTATATTGGAGTGCCCTTATCCTCACGATACCACAGCACTAGGACCACGTCATCACTTACTTCGTGTGTGCTCACGTTGCAGGGAAGATACATTGTTTCACCTATGAGGGACTCCATTGTAGAGACGGGCACTAGAATGAAAAATAATGGCTCTCTTAGTATACATACAATATATATAAAACAAATATAAATATAAACATAAATGAATATATGTATAGTTAGTGAAACATTGCACACACAATATGTGCGAGCATACATCTTCTTATTCATCAACACATCCAGGGATCTGGGCAAAATTCTTTTTACTATGTGCAAGCGTCCGCCGTTTTTTGTGGCCCCACTCTTAACTTTATTTTCACTGTTCCTATGCAGCGGAAGGGGTTGTTTGGCCAATGTACATGTACACCCTGCTCAAGCATAGAGACACAAAAAATAGCAAAGCATTTGGTTTTTATTTTCGCGGCACAAGGTTCGCCATAGAGCGAGTGTGTGCACAGCGTATAAAACCTGGGAAAAATATTGCAATAAATTTACTTTTAGGTAGGTTACCGTTATATGGAAAAGCATTTTTCAAAGCTTTATATTTGTAAATATATTACTTTGTCGAGTTTTGTTTTTCCACCGAAAAGTATATCTACATGCGGGTATTGGATTGGAGGGATGGGCATGCCTGTGATTCGTATGGAAATAGGTAATACTGATATGTGCCCTACTATATGTAATTTATTGATTGTGATATTCAATATATGAGCTTTGTTGTTGTTGTTTTAATATTTACAGTAGAGCTTTTTTTAATATTTATTTTTCTGAAATGTTATTTTTCACTTCTCACAAATATTTTCTTATCTGAACAAAAAAGTTTTGAAATATATTACAATACTTGAAGAAATTCGTTTGGAAATTATTGCCATTTGTGAAAGCAAATAATGTTTTTATATTGGCTCCTTTATTATCTTTTAAAGTATACTTGTGTTTCGATTTTATTTAATTCCTCATCACCCCAAATATGGAATAAAGATAACCTTGAAATGAATCACCATAAATAAACTTAAATAAAAAGAAGTCGAAAACATTGAAAAATGTTATGAAAAATTTTAAGTCGTCGTAGTTTTCATCATTTAAAGCTGGCGCGATTGTATTGAATATCTATTTGTGTTTAATCAATTGCTCCTTATTCCTAAAATTTCGTTGTATAGCCTATTCGTATTTTCTGACGAGAAAAGTTTTATTGATTGAGCAGAAAATTTGTAGATGGGTATAAAAAAATAATGAGTCTACAGCACTTACCTTTATAAATAAATATTAAGCTTATAGACCTTGAAACGAATTGACCATTTTTGATCAATGAATCTAACATAATTAGGGCTTCAATGAATTTTTGATGTCAAATTTGTGCTTTTACTCCTTTGATAATTATTTGTTAGAGATGTAAAAACAATGATGACAAATAGTGAGATGCTCTTTCAATACGAAATTATTAAACGTATACGGAATAACCGTCTTGATATTTTGAAAGTACATTTATTCAGAAGACACTTTGACACAAATACAAGTTTTAATATGTTTGTCAGGGTATTTGTGACACATACGTCAGCACTTTATAACTAAGAGAATAGTTGAGTTAGTGACAAGTGCATCTCGGCGTTCTGTATTTGATCTGTACGTTTGGTTGTAAGCATCAGTATTTGTGTGCCTTGGGTTAGTTTTAGCTATGTGGATTGTTAAATATATGTGACCTTCGTGAGGCTAAAGATAAAAAGGCACTGCAATGTTGTTCATGTTAGTAATCAGTACACTACTACTATTGAAATCCAAAGAACTTTAATCTTTATCTTCAACAAAATCATATTATTCAGTATGATTAATGATTGATGCATTTTATAATTATAACAATATTTTGAATAATGTGACTAGTACTCGATGTTAAAGCTAAGGAACTATTCTCATAAAACCAAAATTCAATCCGCTCTTAATATACCATAATCATAATCAAATAATATAGACGGAGATAATATTCACAAGATAACATTTTTTTAATTTTTTAAATATCAACATATGTAAGTTAAATAGATTTTTTGATAATATGGCCACATACATAAATTATGTATTGTAATTGACTAAATTTATCTTTTGACGGTTATTAAAAACATGTACGGTACAATGGTTACATATGTATGTTTGGCACCGCGGTTTTAATGTGATGAATGTATAAAATGTGTTTTATAATATCTTCACTTTTCAATATATACTGAACATTTATAAAATATAAATCGTTTGTTCATCATATAAAAACCGCAGTGCCGAACAACATATGTATCCATTGCATGTTTTCAATAACAACTAAAAAATGAATTTTGTCAATTACAATACATAATTTATGTATACGACCATTTCATCATAAAATCAATTTAACATAGGTTAATAATTTATAAGATAAAATAAAGTCACCCTCTCTCTATGCAAAATGCGATATTGTTCTTGCAGGAATGTTTGTATGACCTTTATTTGTTCAGAAAAATGGTTGGTGTCCTTAAGGCCTTCTATTGAGTAGAATAAATTAAGACCTTGACATATTCTAGTCAAATGTTTGTCTTTTAAAGTTTAACAATAAGGTAGAAAGGTTTTCTGGACCACTTTATGTTATCAGAAACTCCGACCCATCTTGCCTTAAAGAACATAACATCAAACTTTTAACTTTTTTATAACGCTCGAGAACTCAAATTAATGAAACACTCTATTTAGTAAAAACGAGAAATAATATTAATAATTCTTGGAATCCAATATTTGACTTTTAATAAAAAAATGTCTACTATACTTTGTACATTAAAGCCGGCGCGATAGTTTTATTTTATTTTTTATTTCCTTGATTTTATTTCCGGTTGTCCTAAGGACCGTCTTTTATAATATATATATATAATTACCATTGAGGTGTACAAACTGTAAGCTTATTACTCGTATACGGGCCCACCAACCATCCTTCCAGGAAACATTTGTGCATACACGCAAAATCACAACGAATATGTCATGTGCATAATCAATTATATCAATTAAAAAAACATGTATGCGAACTTTTATGGTATAACCATGTGGTCAAAGTATTTGCATACAAATTCAACATATTCATATTCGCCCCTTAGGCCGAGGTTAAGGCGAGGGAAAAAGTTTTGTATTATTTATATTTTGTGAAACTTTATTTGTATCCATCAGGGCCACCTTTTCTTTAGAAACAACGCAAACCAGAAATTTCTGTAAATGTTTCCTGGATGGAAATTTTTCACCTCACAAATTCAAATCACATGCTAACTTTATGTTAAACTACCAGAGAACTTAAGTGAACCTGGTATGGGAATGCTGGTCGCAGAGAGCTTCTGCACATCAGTATGTGGTGATATGACCCTCAACAGATCTACTTTGCTTTTTAATTGTATTGGGAAACCCTCTCCAATACACATTGGTCATTTACTCAAGGGTGAAATCGTTTACCTTTCTCAAACTCTTTACACTTCTGGCGCACATATGGGCCGAATTCACATATATGGTCACACTATGTGGAGGCATTATCACTCACGTATAATATGATAAGACGTTTGGTGCGTGAATGAATAGATCGTAAAAATGAAAAACATAATTTCTTCTTCACGTTCACGCTTCTACAATATACAGCCGGTAAGGGTCTTGGTTTCAATGGTCGAAAGTATAAAAAAAGCGTCGAAAAACAAATTTAAAATGAAAATAGACCTCCGATGCAAAAAAAAAATTGTTCCACCTTTCGAATAAGAGTAAGAGTCATATATCCAAAACATTCTAAACCCTTTAAAGTATAAGCAAAGAATGAACGACAATGGGCCTCCTGATTTTATTCACGGGAATTACTGTTAATGGAGCCATGGGGCTCTGCTTGACTATTCTGAATACCCTCACACCAGCACAATGAATACCTTTTTTAATGTCGGTACAGAGTTAGAACGAAGGAAATGTGGCACAATACCTTGCCTGAATTGATCAGTTTTACTATTTGCTTATGTTATATAGACCGGTGCCCGTATATTAAGAGGCCATATAATAGCAGCACATATTCTGATTATAGTATATGCCATTACACTAAATGCCAAAAATGTTGAATGAAACAACACTATACGACAAAAGCGGCTGGCCACTATAGCAGAATCACAACAAGAAGAGAAAGTTTTTAAAGCTCCGCGTTATTGAAAAGGAAATCACCTTTTTAATCAATTATTTCGAATTAAATCGTATGACTTACAACGTGTACGTTTTTTTTACACGTAGCAATAGCTGACAAGAACTAATTGGGTAGTTTTTGTTTTGAATTGAAAATTGAAATTCAAATGGTGGAGGGTTGTTTATCCTATTGAAATGCATTGCCCCACTTTTAGTAATTTTAGTAAAAATAAAATACTGAAATACATCTCAATAATCAATTTGGGAATGTGTTACGTGAAATGTTACATTTCTTGATAACATATTTTGCTTAAGGTTTAATTTTTTTTCGTAGGCCTTATAGAAACCTCATACTTTCAAGAATACAACTGCAAAAAATTCACATCCCAACGGGAACTGAGGCCAAATCTAAAAAATCTAACATTATTATGGACTCTTAGGACAAAAATACGAGCTAAACGTCACGTATGGGACTGAACAGGACAATAAAACTCTGAATAATATACGTTTACATTACAGTCCCGCCCTGTGGCGGCCTTTTTGCCCTATTCAACCCTCTCAATACATGTCGTGACCCATCCATATACCATTCACGTTTCTCAACGCGCTCGCCTCAATTCATGGATGCCTCATAATCTTATATACATCTTTTGTTCAACTTATACGCAACGTCCCACTCGTAACACTTTAATCAATAGCACTTTTGAGTTGCTTTTTCATTTCGACTGCGAGTTCACGGCAGCACTGGCGTTCACATAAGAAAGTATGATGAAATCAGTTTTAATTATTCGCTTCAGTGACAACCAACAACATTGAAGCGTTTGCAGATACAAGTATCTACACGCCAAAGTAAATCTACTGACGAAAATTTGCGCGATGTTGATTTATATTAAAACACCACCCACAATAGTGCTTGAATATGTCTTTAGATCTTTTAAATCGCCTGCTGCACGTAAAACTTCATGTTTTTTTTTAAATGTCAATGTGACTTGTTTAATAATTCATGGCACAGTTCACAAATGTTGTGTTTACAGGCCGATAACGAGGTATGAAAATGGCATGAATACAGAAGTGATTAAAGTGTATTTAAAATCAATGTACTACTGCTATGAATAAAATTATTTGGCGCCTTTAAATTTTTTGTATAAGAAGTGATAAAAAATACACTAGATAATATATTACATACGTGTATGTATGTACAGTACTTATATTTTTACAACAATTGAAAATATAAATACCTTTTTACAGGAAAATATCATTGAGCTTAGCTCCAAATTATAGAATTTTCATTCTTTTAACAACTCTTTCTTAAACTTACGAATTTTCCTCTGTTTATTGATCGTTTAAATATATGTTACTGAAGCTAAACAAATATTCTGGGGCATATATAGGCACTTTGAAAGTATTGTATGCATTCGGTGCCAGGTGTATAGTGTTCAAAGCTGCTGCTGCTGCTTGTCCGACACTCCGGGATAGTAATTGTTTTTGCAGGGTTCAATGAGACATCTTGCTTTCGCTTGCACACAAAGATGAAAGGAAACCTAAAAGTGCCTCATCTTCAGATACGTAAAAAACATAATGCATGAGAACGACACTTTTTCGAAAATGTAATCTATACGAGCCTGAAAATGCATACAATCTAATAAGCGCCTGTTATGTCACTGTGTTCTGGCTCATTTTAGTTACAACTTTTTGTAAGTGAACTTCCTCAATTCAGAAGATAACGATAGCCCGGGAGCTATACTATACGAGAGCAAAAATGGAAATGAATGCAAAAAGAATATTAGTAGACAACAGAGTTAAAAGATACCAAAATATTGGAGTGAAATTGACCAAAAAAAAAGTATTCTGTATTATGGCAAAAATTAGGTTGTAACTTATATGGAAGGGAAATTTGTTTTTGTTCAACCCGCCGCATCATTTTTCGTGTGCATCGCCACATGCATGTCAATGGTCGGGAGGCGTGCGGTTTTAATAAAAGAGGGTGAGTGACGGTCTCTAGGAAGCACAAATACTAAAAAGAAAAAAGAAAAACAGATACTCGCATGGAAATGTGTACCCTTTTTTATGCCAAGTGACCTTCTGAAAGCGTTCAAGCGAGCAAATTTTATCGTTTGTCAGGAAAATGGCTGCAGTAAAAATCTGCAATTGACAATAACTTGGGGCAACATCGTACTGCTCTGTATCGGCCCACCGCACATCCCACCATAGAAGTGGAGTTTGTATCCTTCATTTCGTTCCTAAACTGTGAACGGATATGGTGCTCTTTATACAGCTTTCGAACAGCCGCATGTTCATGCAAACGTTAGCTTTAATTGTTATAACATCGACAATGATGGTAGAGATTTGAAGAAATAAACTTTCATGTATAAACTCGTACATTCATGGCCGCCGTATTTATGCTCCCTGTTTTTTGTTCGATTGTTCATGAATGTGTATACCAGAAACAATAACGCAACAGCGACAAAATTAAATTAGCCATTTTAAAAGCGTACCCGTATCTGTGTAAAGTGGGTGGGTTTGTTGCGTTAAAACTTTTCATTTCACGTGTAAACCAAATACCGCCGCGTGAATTGTGGAGGTGACATTCACAAATGGTGGTTTCCCCGTTTCCGCGGGAGCGAATTCTTTTGGAAAATCGCATGATGCTAATTAAGAGTTTGTGCGTCCTTGGCTAATATTTGTAAGAGAACGGATATAAGAAACGTATATGTATACTCTAGACTCTTTGAATTGTTCGAATAAATGCAAATTTCTAACTAAAGGTATAAACGAATATATATTCTAGAATATGTATTCCTATGTTAGTATTTGTTCAGAAAAAGGCTCCGAATGAACTTTAGATGTGGATTGATGGGTGTGCAACTCTTGCGAATTTATTTAAGGAAAACGCAAAATGAGCGGTAATAACCAAGTAACAACTGTTGAAATGTCAGCTCTAAGCTGGCAAACTTTTCTTGCCAGGAACCTCTTAATAAGCCATTGTCTTACATTTGCTACATGCGTATTTATTGTTTGTAATTAACTCAGAGAAGTTTTGTTGTTAATTTATTTTGATAAAAAGAAAAAAGGGCGTTAACTTTCTGCTGATTTGAAGCAAATATTTTGCTATTTTTTTTCTCAATTTTAGCATAAGTTTATTGAATTCGAAATTAAATCATTGATTATTATTTAATTAAATTTAACACTTTCTTCAATTACCTTATATTAAAATATCCCTATAGAATAGAATGATTGACGTAGGTTAGAGAGTACTTAATTGTTTACAAACAACAAAATAACGGATTAGAAATCGGAGTTTGCGAACGTCTACTGGGTCTTTGTGTTTATTCGAAACGAAGTAAACTTCTGCAATAGCGATGTCACCTAGCTTACAATGGAAAAGAAAATGAATTGACGAAATTACTGCCATTTCTTATTGGAATTGTCACTTTGAGATGTTGAGTTGTTAAAACTTTCGATTGTTAGTGTAGCAAACCAACAAATAAAATGTTCCTATATATAAGTTTCTAAAGATGTCCCAAAAAGTTGTCGAGGAAATAAAACAGGATATAAAATAGCACTCAAGCGATAATTCATCTTCAGCTGTCGCCAGAAGGGAAACTTAACACAGACCAAGTAATATTTATTTGTCGAATTATCAAGCACTTTTAAATGGTCCTTTCCCTGCATCGAAGTTTAAACTTTAAAAAAGAACCCTTGCATTTTTTCAACATAACATAATGTCCAGGTTCCAGAAGCTTGAAAAAAGACTTTAGCATAAAAGTCAATACATATTTATGTGTAGTTTGACTAAATTTTGCGTAATGAATTCTAACTGCCACTATCTGCCTCTGTCTGCAAATGTACAATCTCAAATGCTGCTGTCTGTTTTCGCCAGCCAAGTAAAATTCTACATTCAATTTTACATTCACTCAATACTCTTTCTTATAAGTATACGTTCACATCTTAACATTCACCTCCCGCCTTGTGTAAAGCGATAAAACGCGCGCCAAGAATACAGTGTGGCTGAAAATAATACGATTATCTCATTTGAAGCTTTGTGCACAAAGAAAGAAGTGAACAATGACGATAACAATAGTAACTGGGAGGGTGTCGACAATGAAGCCAGTGTTAAATAAAACAAACGTCAAATATGGCGTGAAAAAGACGTTCAAACGAAACTTTTCTTCAGAATTCTGACAAATTTAACTCAAGTTGTTGAAGTATTCAAATCTTGTCTTGAACTTGATAAGATTTTTAAAAATTTGTTTCTGTTTGTTTGTATTTTGCCATTACTGTTATCGTATATAGCGCATTCAAAAGTGCAAACGAGTGGAGATTATTTGTAAGTTATATCCATTTGCAGCTTTATTTTATAAATGAAACAACATTTGTATGTGTTGTCAGGGAGATTAATTGCAAAAGTACAAAAGTGAATTTATTTTCTTTCGAGAACTTACTAATATTTATTTCTAAAGAAGCTACCTGTAATTCATTATTTTTTTGATTGCATAAACATCATTATTTTATAATTATTTTGTAAAACTGATTTTTAGATATTTCAAACTAAATCTTAAGGATATAAATTAGCATATACATATGTATCAAACGAATCGATTTTACTTTGGTACACCTGAGTAAGAATATTACAGTATTCATGTAGAAAGTTTGAATTTAATGAGATTTAGATTTTAGGCCATCAAAGCGTCACCCCGTTTTTGTTTTGTATCCTAATAGATTTTATGATTTTGATTCGTCGTCGTCAATATGTTGTTCGTATTCCTTATACAATTTCTCACAACCAATTTTTTCACGATGTGAATTCCATCCGTTTGGGATGGGGATGTCTTTATGTCATACATACATACAGACATAAAATGTGTTTATATTTTTTGTCTTTATTATTCATTTGTTACGGTCAAACAAGTTGATCGTTTGAATGCATTTTCTGTCCAATCGGTTAAACTGTGGTGGTGCGAAAGCTTTGCCACGAACGACTTATTTGCGGTTTATGTCGATGTTATAATGATGAGGAGGGTAGTGGAAGATATGAAAGGTCAATCGAATTTCATCAATGGTCAACAGATTTTGGTCATAAATGACGTGTTTGCAGAACGGGCACACATACGCTTCCGTTCAGGGCGCGCACGCTGCGTATCGGGCGGACGTGCTAAAATGGATTGAAATGACGGTTTTGATTGATCGATTGGCAGAACCACAAGCTTTAGAAATTGGTTTTTGTCTTTTTAATTTCGCCAGCACAGTTCAGTTTATATATGTATATATATATATATATATAAATAGAGAAATATGACATTTTTATCATGTTTCTCAAATGATATACCAACATCCAGTACATTCAGTTACATTTATCATTGACGAAAAAAAACAATTCACTGTATAAAATTAAAGGCACAATTTGAAATAACATGTAAATATGGCTAGTTTAAACCTTTCTAGGCTAGGCGAAAAACCTTTCATTATGTAAATGATAAAGGATCTTTTAGGTATAATTACAATAAGCATTGCTGACTTTCAATAATTTATAAACGCAGAGATGAAAATTAAAGATGTAACGTACGTATGTACGAACATACTTACACACATTTTGGCCAGAACAAACAATTTTTCTCGAACAATTTTTCGGGATCAGGGGAATCAAACCCCATTTTTGCTTCATTCGTTTATTTATCAGAATTGTCGAGTTACTAAAGTCATAAATGAAGCGAATGAATAAGTTTCATTCTGTTAATTGTAAAAATGTCTGAATTGGTTGAGTAATTTTCATGTTATCTTGGCAAAGTTAATTACTAAATTCTTATTAGCTTCGTTGAAATATTATACGTAACTTTGCTCACAGCTTCGCCATTTCTATCGCAATTAAAGTTATCAAAAAGTTTGCAACACATGTTTCTACATGGCAAGTTGCTGAAATGTGGTAAGTAAATGCATCAAATAAAATGTGCGCGATTCACCCTATGCATTATAAACAATGGAATGGGAGTGCACTGGCATGTGTGTTGTCTTAAACACTTATTCGAACAATGCACATCGGTTAATGCCTTCGCATTAAAACTAAAAAATTGGCAATTCACCTAATTGTTGACTGTTGTATCTGATCTGGGCCATACTGATATAACTTTACGCTCATAAAATAATTTTAAAGAAAATAAAAAAATGTGCAAAACTGTGTTTTAATTTGGAGTAATTTACATTTTCATATTCATATTCACTTAAAAGTTATAAATGAAAATTCCAGTTTATTTATGTTCATAAGTCATAATTTCCTAGCAAAGCACAAACTTGCAAGGAAGAATAGAAAAAGCAGCCAGAATATAATATTTGCGTAACAAAATGCAATAAACATACATATTAAAAGTTCTTGCGTCGCGTACAGCAACTGAAATTATAATTTAGTTTATATGTATAGAAATTCCTTTTAATGTTAAAAGCAACAGCCACCCCACATAATTCATACTGTTTTAAAACAAATTTTTTTTTTCATATTCTAAGATACTCGCATCAATGGACACCCAATTGAATTCCAACGATTTCAATTAATTGTGTAAATTTTACCATACGTAGGGACACAAAAATTGACAAAAAGTCTTTCTTTTTAGAGGAATTCATTTTGTAGCGGCAAACTTTCATGTACTTATAGAAAGCCCAACAGAGTTTGAACGCGCCGAGATGATATTCAATACCATCTGCAAAACAAAAGAACTTACGAAGAATACATTATTTCTGTTATTGCCAAATAGAACAATGCCCATAAATCACTTGACTAAATTGAAAGCTTTTTCACAAATATACTTTTGGAACTTTCATTTCACATATGTATGTATATTGTATAAATAATATTATGTTTGCCTGAGTCATTATTTTTTATTCATATGTATATGTATTTGGATTTATTTAATATTTTGAACGTTTGTTTATTTGTCATTTTCGAGAATTGTTTTTTTATTTGTTTTATTTAGTAATATTTTAGCAATACTATGAGTCACATTTCTCGAAAGGTACAAACATGATGACCACCGGGAGATGAAGTGCTCAAAATAGTGTTTATGCTAACATAAGTACTACCACAAATCATCCCAGATACAAGCATCTCGCATTGTTATACCGAAGCCCAAATGTCATCCTTTACTCATAAACTGAGTCCTGTCGATTGTTTTGTACAGCTATTACACACATGTATATTGATGTATGTACCTCTATAACTACCTTACTATATGGTATATAGATGAGACTATAGCCGTTTATTACATCATGTTTGATGGAATAAATCGGCACGCTTTGTTGCTCGCATTTTCGACAATCACATGAATGATGGCGTGTCATATGTGCGATTATACAGGGATGCTAACATACGGTGCTTGTTCGTTATACATACGCAATTCTAGGTACATGCAGGTTGATTATTCGCTTTATATTATGCGTATATGTTGTATGCATCAGAAAATTTATAAATAGAATATAGCATAAGCTGCAAGGATGTGGTACGAATTGGAGACAATCCCTTTAGAACCAGCTGACATATTGCAATGACAGGGTCACATAGCACGTATAGCAATTGGCGATGATATATGCCACATAAAACAATTGCGTTGTGAGCAAAATAATTAATTGATTACGTAGAATGTTTATATATGTATGTATATGCCAGTAAAGATTAATATTGAGTGTTTAGCATCGGAGCTGTCTTACCATCTTTGACACCTGCTGCGATATCCCAGACGATGGTGAAGAGAAGTATTGCCCTTACTGTGAGCCCCATATTATCCTCATCTGCAGATGACATTACATTTGAATAGGACGCTTGCACTTAAAATTTAGTGCACACTTGCTATAACTTTTTTTTTCTTCTCACTTCAATTGGATACAAAAAAAGTATCGTTATTTCTTCAATTATTTAGTCATGAGACTCTTTTGTATCTTAACGAAGCACTTTATTTACATCAAATATTTGTGTTATTCCATTTTATGACAAACTTTAACCCTTTTTTTGTTTAATATTCAGAATACAACTGTTTTAAAATCATTTCAATTATATTTTTATTTGAAAATATTAAACTACACTTATTTATACTGAATATCAGAACTGATGATTGAAACATTCAGTAAATACATATGTTTTAATTATATCAGTTGACACGTACACAAAATGACACACGTCCACAAAAACGCATTATTTCCACAATAAATTTTTTGTTATTATTATTTTGCATTATGTTTTTGACGCTTTCTTCGATGTTTTTTATTTGCAAAGAGTTCGGATTGCAATCAATGGAAGCTTTCTATGTTGCTTCTGTATCATTAGCCTAATATGTTGTGAGCTCATCCATTATGCATTGCAATACAAAATTCTGTACATTAATGCCGAACCGTAATATTTTCTACACGGTCGGTATTTTAAGTCGGCGACGAGTTGATTGTGCTTGTTTTATGAACATTCCCAATGGAAATTTATTCATTCAAATTAGATGGATGAAAATCAACGCAATAACTTGCACTTTTGTATACCACAAATTATAATTTTTAGTCTCTTGTCAGTGTGACAAGAGCACGGAAATTGCGATTTAATTTGACCTTTTTTTAAGTTACCACCCACTTGTACCGCCTTGATTTTTTCCACTGAGCAATATTTGAGAAAGCTTGTGTTTAGAGAAACTATTTTTATTTGTTTTTTAGTACACCACTCACCATTTTGGTTTTAGCTTATAACTTTTATGAACATTTTTGTAAAAATTGATTGCAAATTTGCATTCACTTATTTCAATTTTTTTATTATTTAATTAATTTTGTTTGGCTTTCAACTATAACTGCACTTCACTCTGAATGATTTTCATTTTAGCTGCATGCTAAATTTCAGCTACGATGATTCTGTTGGATTTGATTTTAAGAGTAAAAATATATAGATTGATTGGTGTCATTTATAAGATAATTTGAAAAAGAGTTAATGTATTGTCTATGCATATAGTTGATTTGGAATTAACACCAAATTCGTGCATAAACGAAGTTTTTTTTTGCACACATGTTTTTAAAAGTATAAGAAAAATTGCATATATAATTTTCTATAGATGTGTTATCGGCATAAGCTGTTTTTTTTTTGTATATTTTTTGTGTAATTTAGTAAAAGTATTATTCCCGTGCTTTTCCCATTTACGTGTTGTGAACGTTTTTCATGCACCCAAAATAATATTGGTATATTATAATATCATTGAAATGAATTTGTTTCCCAGACCGGGTATTGTGCTGAATGAGAAAATTCATTATTTACATTTCACCCCCGCATTTTACCATCGATTGTTGGACCGAAAAAAGTATATTTCTGTATTTGAAACTTGGTAAGCTTGCTTTCTCTATGCTCGTCAGTTTTGTTAGCTTGATGATGGGATGAATGCTGAGTTAGAAAGGAGGTAAGGGACTACAGCGTACATTGTCAATTCTGGGCCATACTTTTCAAAGCATTTCCGAATAAAATTGTCGATTTCCGTGACCTTTTGTATAAGTGTATGGCTACGTGTGTGTAAGTGTGCGTGTGTTTGAAGCATGAGTTTTGTGGCACATCTACGTCTTTTTCACATTGCGATGAAGCAGTTTTGCTGGCAAGCTATGGGTTCTGGATTCACTTGGAATGAGAATACACAGAATAAATATATATTTGGGAACAAATTTATTTGTTCGCATGAATCCAATTGGGGCATGGGTTTAAAGGAAATATTAGATTTTCTGATCACGAAATATAATTTGGTTATTTGAGAAATGTTGAATTGTGGATGACTGAGACAACAAAATTTCCATTCAACCCTAATTTGATCCACAAAATGTTGTTTAAGACATTTCCGGAAATGCATAGTTTATGTAACATTTAGATAACACAAAGATTTCACTACAGCCCTGAACCCAATGTCAAGTCGACAACACATCGACATCAGTCCTTACAATAGCAACAACTCAACAACACGATAAGTTGAATATCAATGGAATTGATAGCCATAAGACGCAATAACAGCGGCGGCAGCAGCAAAACAACAAGAAGAACGTGCCGTTTTATTCGTTTCTGTTTGCCAGTGGGGTGTAAAATGTGGATGCAAAGCTGAGAGTAAGATCAGCTGAAATAGCAGGCAGCATCGACAAACAATTACATTAGCATTCGGCCAATGCGTCACAAGGATATATGGTTTATTGGATGGCAGATGAATTTGTTGCCAGACTACTGGTGCTGCCATTTCCGTTGCTGCTGCTTCTGCTCTGGTGAGTTTGTTACCATCATTGTGATGCATTTGTTATGCAAATTAGATAAATGGAAATCTGGATACCATGAGTGGTCGAGGGAAGATAACATACACACATACTCACATGCCCTTCTCAATGAATTGTTTTGAATATATTTGACGTAAGAAGGCAGTGTTGAAGTATGGGTGATGATACGGTTAATACCCTCATTGAAATGGTCGGTGCAGTTTGCTCAATGAATACAATTATCGTTGAGCACAATCAAGCTTTTATTTTCATGACGTGCTATTATTTTGGTATTCCATCACATAAATCCGGTGCAAATTGCGATGCATTTCACGTTAAATCCAGAACACTACTTGAAAGTTCAATTTATCCAAATAATGCGACGATTAATCCAATGCTTTTCACTCACGTTCTTTATTGGCCACTTGACCATTTTATGATCGGGCAATTACAACGAATTACCGCCACACAAAATCACTTTGATTTGAATATAAATTTTTTTTTGTTCACATTATTCACTATGATACCAATATGACCCACTGTTTTTTTCACAAATTTGGTTCACTGCCTGATGATTTTATTTGAAAAAATATAATATTAAAATATGCCCGGTGTTTTCAATAAAATTTAAGCACCTAATAAAATTCATCAGTGGCAACATTCAGTTTCAACTGAATTAATCACAGGAACATGTTCGGTAATCCGACAGGTAGCAAAACGTGCATAAATACAACTAACAAACTATTGTCCGAGTCAAATCGTAGTCCGGATCATACTAAACATGCCTCGGCTAGAGGGTGTCGCAGCTATCCCCACCAACACTCCATAAATTGTGGGTTCAATAAAAACGAGTGTGCGCCATAGCTGACAATTCGCCGTGTGGAGCTTTCACGAACATCATTCGCGTCGCTTGGAGGGATGACGAGCAATCGAGCATGCGCACATGCCGTGAACCGTACCGGTAAATTGTAGCGCAGCACAGCAGCTTTTTACTCCACTGAATGAGGTTCGTCTTCGGGAAACCGGGAACCTCTTGGTCTTCTCTCCCAAAATCATTTCTGGTGCACTTAATACTCCAATTCGACGACCTGAGATGGCATTCCCCTGTCAAGCACATTCAAAAGCTGAGTATAGAGCAACTGCATCACTCCGCGCTTTATAGGTGTGTGCTATATGGTTTACCCCACTAAAGAACATACAAAATACAGCTTTTAGTCTGTATAGCGCTACACTACATCTCAGGCGCAAAATTGATTGCTCGACGGAGATTGTTGGCGGAAACGCTTTGTGTGTGTGTATATATATAGTAAAATTCTTGTCAAAACAATGGTGCAGTAATCTCGATTAAATATGCGCACAATCACAGCGTGAAAGAGACTCGACGGAATGTGGCTTCTTTGCGATATGAAGTCGCCCAGCATAATGTCGTACTGAAGGATAAGAGACAGATCGTCCTAGCAATAGTGTTCGAAGAGATTTTCGCCTATTGTGGTGGTACAGTGATTCTGTATGATTAAGCTGCACATACTGATACAGCTAGAGCGCATATGATTGTCGCGATATGTGGCGCATGGCGTACACTCAACGCTGTGTGCCATCGCATTCTATTTACCACTTGGGCAGATGCGAGGCCATTGATTGCACTTTTTTGCGGATGCGAAATTCAATGATTGTATTATTTTTAAACGATTTTGTATTATTTGGCTTGCAGCTGCTGCTTTTTATCCACATCTTTGATACATTAGTTAGATGCTTTAGTCATATAGATCACGGGCCACGGCCTATAGGATTTGTCAAGCAACGTGGCGTTATGCAAAATATAATGCAAACTTCGATGCATTAATTAGCGCGTGGCTTAAAGTTTTTGTGATGATGTCATTAAACACTTTTGAATTTTGCTTTGTTTCAGAACGAATGAAAAATGGAATATCTTGTATGCTAAAATATTTTTTTTATTTAAAAAAATTGAATACTTGATTGACACAAAAATTCGTAAGTCCACCATAACCAATGAACAAATACATCAAGGCGCACCCCTAGCCAGCGAAATATATTCATTAAAGGATGCCAATAAGATGGCAAAGGACCATTTTATTGGGGTCACTTCTATAGATAGATAGATAAATAAAAATATATGGAGCGAAATACAAATCTGGAGCAAAATTCAAAATGAAATCAATTTTCTGCGTATACTGCTGCTGCTGCTGATGCTCCTGCTGACCCTTTCAACCTTTTCTCTTTAACTGTATTGGAAATATATTGTGCAAATAATTGAATTAATGCCATGAACTGTCGTTTTCGTTCCAATTGTCCTTTTCCACCCTCCAATTTTATTTCTGTGATTTTACAAGATAATGTGCCTTGGCATTTGAGACGCAATTGTGTACAACGTCTACGAGTTTTGTACATTGTCTTTCGTAGCCGATGAATACGAATTACAAGTTACGACAGATGACTCCTCCAACAACTTTCTTTGAGTGCATGCATGTTCATTTTACAGTGAAGCATGAGTGGGACTGGGGACTTGGGGAAACCTCTATATACATGTGATGTGTTGTATACACATATATGTATATACGATAATATCTTAAAGTCTGTAACTGCAAGTAATAAGTACGTATATACGAAAAAGTTCAGCTCATGCCACCGAAGCTGTTGAACTTGATATAATTCGATGATACATACATACATAGTATGTAACTAGATTGGCGCTGTTCTTCATTCAATTTTTAGCAATAATTCAGTTCGATAACTGCGACAACGTGATCGCAATGGCTAAAAATGCTGCAGGCGGCTGCAGATTTTCAATATGTACTACGAGGTAGAGTATATAAAGACTGAATGTCGTTGGGATAAATATATATATTAAAAAAAAAAAAACTGAAACTTTCTAAGACGTAACATTTTATTCTATTTGGTATTTGTAGTGTGTATACACAGTGCAAAGAAAATCATAGGGGCAAATGGAATTTGGGAAATTTGGTTTGTTCAGTTGTTATAAATGAGTCTGGAATAAAATAGGATATCTGATGCGTATGAAAAATGTCAGTATGGTTTTAAGTAAAAACAAGGAAATATTTTTATAATTTTTTTGAAGCTAAAATTTATATTATTTTTTACTAAAAGTCGTTTTTGACCTTGAAGAAATTG
>JANSTS010008716.1:9231-35285 GCA_026546915.1 Sylvicola fuscatus | reverse complement strand
AAATAAAATACAATGTATAAGAAGAGAAAAAAAGCCTAATTAATTTTCTTGTATCCTTCTAGCATCGAGTACGTGATGGCTCTCCCATCCGGAAACCATTCAGAAACAAATTTTCTTTAATGCTATTTTATTGTCTGAAGGTATACCATTTAATACTTACTTATAAATAAAGTTTATGGAAATTTATATAAAAATCAATCCATATTAATTATTACTCATTTTACTATACTAGTTAATATAACACAAATTTTAATTTTATTGCTTTCTGCTTTTAAATTGTTTTTGTGTTTTCTTTAAATTAAATGTTTAATCAACCATAGTGTTGACTGACACATTTTTCAATACAAATATTAGAATTACAAGTGTCAAAATGAAAATATATGAATGGGACACGAACTACGAAACTCAATAACATTCAATTTCCATTAATATCACTTCCATTCGATAAGGAAATATAATACACACCTTTCCATTACACGTTATACGAAATATGAATTACAGATTACAACAATATGACATCGTGTCAAACGGCGAGATAATTGAATTCGAAGACTCTTCACCCCTCTTTATACAGATGAAGTGAAGTGACAATTGACACACAATAATTCAGCATAAAACATAAATATCAACTCGTTGTCACAAGTGCCTTTCTTATCCAGTTCCTAAACGATTGTGTTTTAAATACTTTAGGCAAATATCATGCTTAATGTGCATATGCTAACAGGAGTGAATTATACGAATTTCAATCACACGCGTGTTGATGCTTTTTTCATAAGAGCTATTGCTATTAGGCACGGAATATGCCATTTCCCATACGGCTTTAAACACTATTTAGCTGTGGCGAACCTTTCCAATAACTATGGGTACATATATGGTATGACAAAATCACCACTTCAGCCGCAAGCCATGGCTCAATTTAGTTGCATAATTGGTGTATGTTACACAAAATCGTTTTTATCAACACGCTCAATCAATGTCATGCCGGGCAATTAAATGCATACCAATGCCGTACATGTTTTATCCCCTTTCAAACAATGAGGGATGAAATAAATCGCTGCATACACCCACTTAGGTATGTATAATGGCAGTCGTTGTCGGCGTCGTCGTTGTCGTCGTCCTCGTCCTCGTCTTAGAAAAAATAAGGTGATATATATAAAGGAATAATGTTGTTTAATTAAAGCACTGTTATTAGTTTTTGTATAGAGATAACACAACAATCACGAGCTTTATATTTATACTTTTCTACATGTACTGAATCATTTAAATGTTTAGCGACACGCATTCCTTCTCACCCCTAAAATAACAACAATACTGATGAAGTATGTAAACGTGGATAAAAAGGGTGGTGGTGTTTCTCAGTTCCACAGTGGTGACTCTACAAATTACAACTTAATTAAAATGATTGTGTTAAAGCAATCTTCTTGTTGTATTTAAAATTATTGTCGTCGAGACAGCTTTCGAGGGGGGGGTTGGGCACCCTTTTTATATGGAGCGATGCCACACTTATTTGCAGTGGAAGGTTAAATGAATTCATTTCACATACGTGTACACATATATGTAGTGTTTTATTACATAAAAGCAAATATAAAATGTCATGCACACGGGGGAGTGTCATTGTGGATGCAAGATATGAAAATCATATATACGACGGCGCGGCGTTTCGCAATGCAAAGGAGAGAAAGTTAGATATGGCGAGAAGTGGCGGCTCCTGCTGCATGCAGATACTTTCCTATAGAAAGCAGTCACACACAGTCTACAGTCTATAAACACATTACACAACCACACGCATTCAAAAAGCAGAAAAATGAAACTCTAACTCGCTGGTGGAAATATGACAAGGCGGAATTCCCAAAAGACTGTGCGCCATATATGGTAGTAACTCACATCCGCGTGTATGCGAATCAAATGCCCGCCCGCGCCCTCCCCTTCCATTTATTAGTTTGGTTATATGACGCGAGGTTCTTTTTGCTGCGTGATACATGAATAATTTTTATCCCCAGGATATGACATTTCAACACATTGATATTGAATCCATTCGTTAACAATGGCACTGCACAATGAAGATGAGAAACGAAAGACACTCAAGTTGTTCGAGCGCAACGAATCCACTTATGACAGATTTATGGCATGCACATACATACACATAGTTATATCCACGTATGCATTCAAACCACTCGCACATAATACATGGATGAGTGTTAGGATTCGCCTATAGCGAGAGGTGGGGAGGGGGGGGGTGAATGACGCCGACCATTGAGTATTATAAAATAAGGGGTAGGGGAGCGAAAACATTTGATTAGTGGATGAGGAAGTGAAGCAGGAATCGAATCTAATGCTTTTGATATTTATTGCCGAACATGGTCGCCATGCGTGTATTGCATAACGTGCCTTTTATTTCTTCCCCCAAACTCGCAACTTGTCAATGCTATCTCTTTATATGTATAAATTCCTTTCTTAGTTGGGTGCTGTTTTGCCACCATCCACACCACAACTTCCAATGCTGTTGCGGATTGTAGGATTCAATGTATGGCGGGTGTAGATTGCGATTTGCGACCGAAAACGAAATGTGTCATCAACAAGAATTATATAAAAATAATGTACAAGCATAACTATGGGTTTCATTTTAGAATTTATTCAATTGTGTTTTTTTTTTTGGCTTGATTATTCCATTGTTATGCTGTCTAAGCATGTGGATTCAGATAAAGTCTAGGGTTTCTGCAAATCCTCATATAGGTACAAAGACTTTGATAGTTATAGGCTTCAATATGCAAAATATACAGACCATATAAGTAGATTGCTTTCTGAGGTATTGGCAGATAATAACAAATGTATACAAGAGTGGTGTTGCGGTTTGCATTTTCGGTATACTCAGGCATCAGAAAAATATTGATTGAGAGATTTGGGTGGTAACAAACAAGATGTATAACTGTATGGCCGTCTGTGGCTAGGGAGCGTCATGAATACGCGAGCCTCAGCAGCAGTATAGGCAGCTATAGCAGCGAATAGGGGAAGTTTCATAAATGAATTGCACCCTTACACAGTGAGTTAAAGTGATTGGGATTTACTGCATATTGGGTAAATCTGGGAAAAGTCGTTAAAAGGATGTAAAAAACGCATATGATTAAGTTGCACAAAACACCCCTCCAGTTGACGTAAATGCGCGTGGATGCTTGAATTAATTCTTTGCCATAAATTTCTTTTTGTGGATGAGCCGATCATATAAATTGGATGAGGGTGACATTTCTTCATCACGCTTAAGTGATTATATGAAGAGAGAGATGTACTTTAGTGGGGTGGTAAATTGTTCACTTCAAATGTCAGTCTTAGCTCGATAATCCAGGCAAGCATGTACATTGTATATGCAGTTTTTTTGCAATCTGTATTCTGAAATGACATTTTTCTCATATGAAACTATTTTTATATTCCAATATTTGTGCTAATATTCATCGTCTTCTATTGAGTAAGATTAATTTACGGCTTAAACAATGTCTTAAGTTCAATTATTTTTAATTTCGTGAAATATGGCCCTAAAATGAGATGTCATAAATCTGCAGTTTCGCTTGTCAACTTTCTTAATGCACCGTACACGATATGCAATAATACATTTTAATCAGGGGGTGTCAGCAAATAACGTGATTCAAACGTGCCAAAGCTAAGAGTTGAGCTGATGATGCGTTCGTCAGTGACGTTTCCGCACTTAATAGCCAACGACGTTCGAAGCGAGTTGGATGGTATTATGCAGGCTTATGCGGCATTACGACTGCCATTTTTATATGAACGAGCATAATTTAAAACAAGAGCGTAAGGGATTTTCGCGTAGGGTTTAATTTAATGAGATGTAGTAATGCTGCATATAGTTACTGGAAAGTGTATTAAAAAGATCACGTTTTTGGGAGTAATGCAGCCAAAAAGAGGGCGCGACAATGCCTTTCGAAACATGCAACGCTTGAAAGGCAAATTATTTTTTTTCATTAGTTTGACTTCGTTGGGAAATAAATTATTCATGGGATGGAAGTCGGGTGGCGTTCATTTATATTTACTAAAGAAAGTTAGAGCACACCCTCCATAGCACCACATGTAGACATAAATATCATTTACAAATCTAATTCGACCACTTTGCGTTGAAAATCACTGGAAAGTCACTGAGGGAATGGAAATTAAATGCAAAGATAGATGATGCGGGTATAAATTGCACTCTGCAAACGCATCATGTGCTAGCCAGTGCACACCCCGTATTTTATTTCTCACCAATTATGTCCATTTGAATGCGCGCCGCTTTATAGCGAGGCGAATTTGCAATGGTAATCGCGCTGCTTTTCAAAGGCAGCGGTCGCTTCATTAATTAAAGCCCAACATATTTACATAACAACCCCATTGGTGTAAGAACATCTCACTTGCATCCCTTAATTATTTTGTAAATACTACTACCGTACGTGATATATCACATAAGTAATCTGTATGGATTATTGTCATTTGAAGTAGAAATTCTTTCTTACGACTTATAATGGACTATAAGATTGCTACAGGAAAATTGGACTTATTTCTGCAATATAGACTTTTCGAAGTGAATCCTTTTTTTACAATTGTTAGAATGGCATGAACATTTCTTGACATATATTTTGCTGTTATTGAAAATGTAAGAGCACCAGCGAAACCAAAACAAACAGGCGCATAAGCTCTTTAATTGTATTTATGTTAGCAAGTACAATATGGTAATGGTGAGGGTCATCATGAAAGGGTGTATACAGGACGAAACGCTGTGTAGGCAAAATTCATTCGAAGTTTTAAATATTTATTCATTGGCCAATATTTATTCAACCAATCAAATAAGGGATGTTGTGGTAAAGCTTTGCTGAAAAGGAACCCATCAAACTCAGTTTTAACATGTTGAATAGGTAAAAGTTTCTATATATAGATCATTGAGTTAAGAGTTTATTTATGCTGGTAGCGATATCGTATTTAAACTCAGTAAGTTTAGCGCGTCAATGTTTTTATTTTGCACAAATTCTATTACCGTTATCTTAAAATGAAATTAAGATTCTCGTATATTCATTTGCAAAACAAAATATATCTAAACGAAATTGGACTAAAGAAACTTTTGTTGGGCGATAGAGTAGATTACGTAATGTTAGTGAACGAGTTTCATGTAGAGTTTTACATTGAAAAGGATGGTAAAATAAAAGTATAACATGGGTTATTACTTAATTTCTATACTCATATAGTGGTAACTATTAGAAACATATTCACGACGTTTGTAATTAGAATGGACTTAAAAGTACAAACTTCAGTCTTTATATTTATTTAGAACAACGTATTTTTTCGACAATAATTAATTAAAACTAATGTAGTCAAATAAGCTCGTTTAAGCTTTTTCTCTCCTTATAGTATATAGATATACCTAATGCATTTCACATTTAATTTCATAAAGTAACAGTCATTACGCTGATAGATTCGAACATACGAGTATACAGCGCTTGCCTGTCAAAACTTTTGTAATTAAAAAGCTCTTTACATATTTCTCTGGCGTGTGTGCTGCTGCTAGTCGCTTTTCGGCGTATGTACAGAGCCTATTGTTTTATAAATAATCCCTTTGGCAGCGTAGTAATTCGATGCTGTGCGGATTGTGTTGTTAAACATAATAATTTATATACGAGAAATTTCTCGTCACCCTAGAGCCATATCCATTCGAAAATCTCATATAAAAGAAATAAGGGATTATGAGTTGAGTGGTTTGGTCACTATAAATACAATGCAAACTCAACATAAAGAACGAGAAGTTTACGAATAAATTCATTCTTCTATCCGGCTGCTCATTTGTTTACATTCTGTAATAAACTGGATGTATATAAGCCACTAATAGTATTGTCTACCGATCCTATATTATTGCAGATTAATTTAAACGCTTTTACCTGTAACATAGTATAGCTATTTCTATGATTTCTGTATAAATTTGTTTGCTTTCTTAAATAAATTTTTTTTTGAACGGTGAGCACGATAGAGATCTGCGTTAAATGTGGCAGACCGAAATTCTGCAGAACTTTTGCGGATATCTGACATGATCTGTACTCATTGGGGATCATTAAAGTATCACTCGCATAATTCTTCATCTCAATCTTTAATTTTTTCATTTTTTGTTATCTCCCATGGAAAGACTGCAGCTCTAAGTTTTATTCTCCCATAGGATGTTTTTATAAATTATGTATTATCTTTCCTAAAATATTGCTGTTTGGTAATATATAAGTGCCAATATACGAATGAGCTATAGTTATATTAGCAAAAGAGTGTCAATCGTGGGACGTTACCGAGAATGGTCTTAGGGACACTTCGCTCTCTTAACGATCGTGGTGCAAATCACACGATAAACTTCGTGAGTGTCCCACGCTGTTCATAACAAACGCTCTTTATGACGAGCATTTCCCGACATTTATTACATCACAACGTCAAATAAGATACTCATTAATTATCATCCTTTCGTGCGAGCTTTTTACGACCGGCGCAGCGCAGCGCAGTAACACGTTTTAAGCACAGATTTAATTTAGTATACGAATTTTCTCACTTAAATACGTATATGAATACATAAAAAAATTCAAAGTGTAAACACATTTAGCAGCTAACATTTTGAAGATAAGGTTAAACAAGATGGGCGCTAGAAAGCAACTTTCTGTTTACGTGTACAAACACAACTGTAATGAAATGCATAGTGCAACTTAAATGAGATAGCGCACTTGAAGCATTAAAGCTTTCAAAATAACAGTTTGAACATTTGTTGTAAGTAGAATTGTCAATAAAATCCAGGAATAAATTGAAACGTCGTGTTTTCTTCAAATTCGATCAAAAATCGTAATATCGTATATATTTTTGCAGACGATTGAAACGAAGCGGTTGCTGCGAGACGAACTCGTATATAAGTTAGTGGATGAAAGTCGTGAGGGGTGGTTGGTTAGTGTTGGTTGCTTTGGTACACGTGTTGGAAGTTGTGCGGGTAGATACATATCGAAATGATTTCCATGGAAGTACACAGCAAACAATTCTAAATCTTTAATATGCTGACAAAAAGGCGGAAAATGTTGCTCAGCAATCCTGAATCTTGAATGTGAAATATGTAAATCATTCTGTGCGGTGAATTTTGCTGCGCGGGTTTAGTTCAGGTATTTCTATATTCGTGCACATATACTCGTGTATAGAATAAATTCAACGGTTTTAGAAGAAAAGAGCTTGGAATGTGCGTATTGTGATTGGATTGAGATTCAATATTCGTTAAGTTTAGCTTTTTGCAAATGTTAAATGTTTGAAAAAGTAAATCCTTTTTAAATGATGTTTTTTTTTTGCGATGAACGACGTTTTTAAGTAGAATTTATCCTCTTTGTATTACCAATCAATTATTTTGCTAGATAATGTATTAGGTAGACATATCTAAAACTCCTTTAAAATATTTTGAAATTGAATATGAAATTTATAGAATATCAAATGAATACATACATTCTGAATACATTGTATATTGAACAGCTTAAAAAATGAATAATTAAATTTTTAACAAAACAAAAGTACAAAGAAGGATACTTTCAAAATCGACGAAAAAAGTTTACGAATGTAAATGAGCCCGCTCTTGTCAACAATTATTTTCTTTTTTTAGTTTGCTTATTACTTAAATATTCGCAGGGAGTCGTCGTCTTTTGTATATACGATTTTTTTTTGTTAGTGCTGCTGTGCACAGGCGTTCAAGTTTGCAATGAAAAAGCGTGAGGTTTTCCTCAATGAAACGGAAGTAATGTGTACACCCGGATCGAGTTATTTGTTTTTTTTCTTCCTCAGTCGCATTCCACATCCGTTTTACGTTTGTAACTTTTCTCCATCGTCGTTTGTATGATTTTCATTTGGCGCGCGGCTAAAAGTTATGGCAACACACATAATTTCGCAATTAATATATATAGGGCCTGCCCTTCTGGTTGGTGCCATATGTGTGGAAATGCTTGTAAATATACAAGTTCACAAACTCAAATTCGACGCAAATGTAACCCACAGCCATTTTCAAACGATGCACAATCTCCGCGCTAACATTCCAGCATACGAGTACAAACATTTCACTCGTGTGCACATTTATACATATAGAAATGTACATGTGCAAACCCAGACGGCATTAGTGGGTGAATTGTGCCAATGCAAAACTGATACTTCCTGATATTTAATGTTCTGAATCCGATGTTATACTGGACGATTGTTTTTAGATTTTCACAATGTGGGCGTTGGATATTTAATTGGAATGTTTACAGCATATTTTATGTTTTACTGGTTGATAACGTACCGAATATTCGTCCAGCGACGCAAAATGACGGAAACAGTAATCCAAGTAATCCATAAACGAGTAATCCAAAGCTATTGAACAATATAAATATTTGCATTGTTCACGCGAAGTATTTCCATTTATTTTGAGTTAGTATTATCACATTTTCATGTAATATGTTTTGGAAGATTTGTGTTCTCCTCTCTTTTATCTAAACTAACATTTGCACAATATCGGTTTGTATTTTTCTTCTTGACACTTTTACACTTTCTTGTTAAACACTATTAAACAGCTGCTACAGTGAATTGCGCAATATTTTTTAAACACTTAAATACTGCAATATTCAATAATAAATGCTTGAGAAATGAATTCTTGATTTAAATCAATTTGCTAATGTACACATTCTCATATATATTATAGTTGATTATCACAAAATTGCAAACACAATTTATTTGATTTATTATATCATAACAGATTTATTATTTATCTGATAATTCAACTTCTAGTTATACGATTGCATTCGAATGCATTTGAATGCATACTAAATTCCTAAATTCATACGGTTGCACTTTCACATATCACACAAGCTTTATGCGGCAATAATCTCCAATAATACACACAAAACGTTGATTCAATTTAATTTGATATTGTTTTCAATTAACAAATGATTATTTCACTATTTACACAATGCAAAACCGTCACAAATGTCGAAACATCAATTTGTACATTCAAAAACTCAACATAATCTGCAATTGCTTTTTTTATTTTTGCTTAGATAATCACCAAGGCCACCGGGACTAGATATCTTCGTGAAAATTGGTTTTTATCTGGTACATATCCAATGTTAATCCACAAGGTATCCAATTATAGACGTCCACTATGCTGATAAAATGATGACCATCAATATTCGTCTATCAAAAAATGAGATTATTTTTTGCAATTTTTTGTGTATCGCGTTGATTCTAAAACATCGATTTGCACTGAGCCATATTAAATAGCGTAATTTTATTCCCGATAATTGAATTGTGCATACAGTCGAGGAGCGCGAAAATATTCACTTTCATATATGAATTTTAATCGAACGACCAGAAAAACATTACCGTGCCTGGCTACTTTGAGTATATTATACGAACGCAGCGGTTAACACGGAACTAAACACTGCGTTGCTTCCTGGTTGAGCATATCACGGAAGCTTCTCTTAACCTACAGCCGAGAAATCAACGAACACAGCCGACGAACACGTCGGAGCTTTAATAACGGACCGGTTTGTGGTGAAATTGTACAGGCGCATGATCAATGGAAAGGGATATTTCATATTTCCCCTCAGAATTGCTTTCCTACTAAAAGTCTGCACGAACTAAAGAAAAAGGATAACATATCAATCCAAGAGGGGAAGAGGGAAGTTATGTAGTGCAGACAAATCGTATGGGACCCTCCGAGTACTTACAATGTAACAAAAGATTCAGTTGCATTTTGAGGGTTGCTGAATGATTTTGTATCATGTCATGAGTCATGATGATATGAACTTGACGTAGAGATTGTATCATTTCGGATATAGTTTAAATTGAATACATATACTTTGATACAGGGGTTGATATAAATCGGGGCTCTCGTTTAAATATAACGTACATTACCGCACATGTGGTCTGTTTGTCTACAACAATGGTTAATTACTATAGTGACTATATGATGTAGAGTGGAGATGCAACTGGATTACAATCTATTTAATGTGCACATGTGCCTCGAATTCGATTAATTTTTATATCAAAATATGCGTGAATGTGCAATATATGCACATTTCAATGACATTGCACTATCATATTGACCCAACTATTTTATTAGGCAAATCGATAACAATTGACAAATCAGTAAGTAAGAAATTAGAAATTTTAGACATCAAACGTCACACTTTACTGTTTTCGGCTTAGGCTGGACGTGTGAATAAATACAATTGTGGCTAATAAAAATTATATATAGGCATATGGTTATTGTCCTTTCTAGTTAATTATAGTGTGACACTGTGTTGGAATATAAGTAAATGTATCACAATTGTACAGGTTTTCAATGTACAACCGCCATTTCCATTTGCCTTTTCACTGTTCATTTGAAATATCCGTTGTCGCTTTTATGTACATGGTTGTCTGTTCAAATAATAACAAATCCCGCAACACGACGCCCATTCGGTGGTGGTGGGAAAAATCGTGACTAGTGAAATTTTCATTTCCATCCATATTTTTTTTGACATGGAAACGGATGCAGTGGTCTTATGATAACCAATTTTATTTCAGCCGTTAAATATGTAAAACTGCAGGCTTTGATTTTTTGATGACTACGCAACAAATTCACAACAAACCAAAATGGATAGACGGAAGTACATACGGACAATGTACATGAATTAATGTATAATATGTGCATTTTTTTCAAATTTATATATTACGAATAAAATGAAATTTATAAAAAAAAAAATACAACGATAATAGAATTGAATCTTTTGTATAAGTGACTGGTTCTAATTTTCAATAGGAAAATAAATAAAGGAAGCCTAGTTTTGAATGTTCGAACATTGTGATATACTGAAATCGATAACGTATTCGTATAAGCACTATAAGGTTTAGCTAACAGAAATCAGAATACCCAAATGTTCAAATATGTATGTGAATATTTTATGAAACATCATTGTAATAAGCCTTTGTAAAATAAGAAAACCACACACCAAACTCCCCTTAACCACAAACTCCCAGCAAAAACTTACCCATTCTCACAATTAATATATTATGACAAATTAATTTGCACCATCGCATCAGGCTAGTGTAGATGTGCGCCAGTGGTATTTACGTTTGATCAAACGCCACGTCTCAAGAATTTGGCTAATACCCTTGATTTCTGCTTAATTTACTGTTTTTGACATGTTTTTCCCTCCTTTACGTCTAATTGAAACATTATAGAAATTTGGGAAGAAAAGGGATGACAGTTCACTGTTATAAGTAGCTTTATTATTCACATCCTTTTTTTGTGGCTGTGTACAGTGTAGCTGTAGTAAATACGATCGTTGTATCGTAATTCGTATACAATGTGGAGTATCAAATACTTGAGTTAACCCAAGAAAATAATATTATATGTTATGTTTATGCATACCGTAGGAGTACATGTTGTTAAAGAAACCAGTAATTGAAGAAGGAATTGTTGAACATTAGGAGATTCATAAAATGATAATATTTATAGTTACTACAAAAGTTCGTAAATTATAAATTGATAACTTTATTTATTTTATATCAAAACAGTTGGGCTTTTGTAGTGCAAGTATTTCAAAACTATATAATGTAATCGAACCGAGATTAGAAATACGGTTCAAGGTTCTGTAAAGTAAATTAATGTCTTAATTCAGATTTTTATCCAGACAATTAATATTTGTTAGTCGCTCAGATATTTCCGAATATTTTTTTTTAATGAAATATGCAAAACGTGCGGTTCGGCTTATGCCATAGAAAATCCCTCATCAAATAATTATAGACAAAGTCCAATACAATAAACATGGCGAGAGGCAGTTTACGAAAGGCGCTAATGTGACCCTTATAATGCACCAATACTTGAGCAAGTGCGGGTACTTAAATTGTACAATCAAATGAATTTATCTAAATGCGATTAGAAGAGCATTGGACGTGCTAAATTATCCGACTGTGGTTTATTTAATGTTTCCTACCCCTCTTCATCGCAAAAAAAAACCCCACCAGAAAACAGTGGGGCGATTATTTGACGCTCCTTCTTCATTGTAGGCTTAAGTATACTCGCATAGACAGGGATACACTCTTATAGGAATTTGTTGTTGAATTTATTTTGCGGCGAAACCAAGATGATGATGATCTTGAAAAATAATGTGCCAGCACTTACGAGTTGCGTTGTGCAATTTGTTTGACGCCACTGCCTAGTGCCTAGAAAGAAAAACGCATCTACAACAAAGCAAAAATATAAATTTGAAAGACGATGAAAAAGATTACTATGAGCACCTTCAAGTGAATCGCCATTTTCCTTTTCCTGACGTTTATGTGTATATATGTTGTGTTTATGCTTGTTTCCTCCAAGTGAAATATGATATAATGAATCATGTATTTTTGTGTAACATGTCTGGCGAACTAAATGTATGCATATACGCATCCCCTAACCCTGGGCTTCTTAAGGAAGCGACCAAAGTGAAACGCACAAAAATTCTATGCAAAATTTAAACTCATGTTTATTTTCAACTCTGTTTTCGTACTTTATTATTTTGCTGGAAGCGTGTAATTTTTTAATGTGTTTTTTTTTGTATCCTAGTACCTATCTATATAGTATATACACTCTCTTAGGTACATATTTTTTCGAATTGTGAGCACTTGTGTTGTGAATTAAAACTCTCGTCGCTTTATCGCATATTCTTCCGTTTATAAAAATTCGTCTCTGCCAGAGGGTGCAATATTTATTGTCGAAGCACAAAAATGGTACCGGATATCTTTTAAACGTACCTCTCACTCTCTTTCGCCAAACACACACACACACACACACACTTACACACCTCCCTCCTTCAACCGACCCTCATCAGCCACCCTCGCCATGTTTATCCCGCTTGTGCTTTCTCTATGGCAGTCCAATTTAAAATATAAAGCTCACGATATGTGTACACCGTTATTTACCATCACCTCTAACTATGCCGACAGTGGAGTGCAACACATCCTATATCGCGTCCTGGCGCTATATGTAGTCTTGTACAACATTTTCCGGTTATTTGCAAAACTGCGGATGCACAATATTACATACAAATACCTTAGCATGGAAATATGCCATTGTGCACTAAAATGTATGTGCATACATATATGCATTTAGATACATCTATATAATAAACAGGTCGTTTTGAGACACGAGTCGAACAAGAACATAAGTATATATGTATACAACAAACATATACATACGAGTATATGGTGTTCTCATTAAGTGGCACAAAAGCGAACCATAAGCTTTCGCGCTTTTTTAAGTGGAAGTATATGCAACTATGTGTGTTGCTTGGCATATGGCACAAATATGAAATTGATGTTTATTGAATGACAACGCATGGAAAAGGATGACACAAACGACAAGATGACTGTTTTCTGTCGATTCCGTGTCACGTTCAGAATTCCTCCCTCCCCATCCCCCCACCCCCGTTTTCGCCTTATGTGTGTTCACTGACAGACTTTGCCGATGTTTCATCTCACTCGTAATATTAGAACACAACAACAACAACGCATGACGTCTATTTCGTGCCATCTTTTTTTTATTATAGATTTTGCTACGCGTGCACATGTAATCATTTCCTTGATGTCTGTTTCCCATGCTCAATATTTACGTACAAAAAAGGCCCATCCCATTTAAATGATGTAATTGACTTGTAGACATTTTTGAAAATAAAAATGCAACATATTTTCGATAAATTTTCGGTTGCCAACATTTGTTAACGTATAGTTGAGTTTACAAAAGACGACCGCTAAGATAAAGCTAATTTATGGTCATGTAATTTTCAAATTCATGGTCAAGATCACGGAAGGAACCAATGTAAATCCACATAATGGCCACTTGAATATCTTCTATCAAATCAAAATCATAGTGGACACTACACTGACCATACCAATTTATAAGTATATGTATGTACATTGTACAACATCCTTTAGCGTATATTATGATGGCTTCAAAATATATAATATGCATATACTCGTACATACATGATAATGGATCCTTTTTCCTATCGTCTTCCATCACGTTTGCGTTGAACAGACGGCAAACATTCAGTGAATTATCCGGTCGATTATGGTGTTGTCTATATGGCACTTTATCTACATACGAACATATACATATTATAAGGCTTGACATTTTGGAGACATAAATTTTACATGTCGACATTAAATGATTAATGTCCACCTATTGAATAATGTAAGCCATGCAATTCAACCGGAATATAAGTGACGAGTGTGTCTATATAGAATAATATTTGAGGAAGTTACGCTCGATATTTGATTTGATATTTCGTGACGCTTGGAAGTAACAAACCTTTTTGTATATACGATTATGTGCATTTTAGAAAGGTTTTAGGCGATAATTGAATTATGTGGTGCCAGTTGCGCATTTACTGCGCCCCGAGAATCATCTTATTATGATAGGATTATTCATAAACACTAAATTATTAAGGATTCATTAATCTGATTCGAGGATTTATAATGTGTTGGGATTGTGGAGATAATTATAATAAATAGCTTATTTTACGGGCATCCGTTTTCGGTGGAGTGGTTAGACGTTGTAAGATGTCTACGCGATCTGTACGATTTTGTTGTCTTGATGGAAATGCGTGCAAGGTGAAAAAATGTAATGGTATTACGGCGTGAAATCTGAGAAAATAATTCGAGAGGGCTGAAGGATGTCAGGGTATAAATATTCTCTAGAAAGCATAGATCTGTTAATCCAATAATTCAGGGCCGTTATAAATCCCACAATTTTAATGGAAATGTACTCTCGCTTTGGATGGCCTTAAACCCATGGTATTAAAAAACGGTATTCAATGAATTATGCATATATTGTATATAGGAAAACAGAATGCGTCGTATTATTTCTAATATACCCTTATAATGTCCGTTTGGTAATAAAATGAATCCGAAGAAAGCATCATTATTAAAAAATTATGTTTCTTAAGACCATATTATTTTCACAACTCCATTATATTTAATTTTCTTAATTATATCGGCGATTTTCGTTCACCCTCTAACGTTTATTGAGCAAATCAATACTGCCATTTACCTGGTGCTGCTGCAATAGTAATATCCTGAAAGGACCCATAACCTCTCCGTCATTAAACACATACAATATAAAGTGTGTTGGATAAGTACCTATAATTCGTTTTTTATATATTGTAATTTAATAAAAATCATCCCCTTCAATTACTTGCTGGTGCGTTGAAGTTAAAAAAGCTCTTCTCAATTTGATGAGACTTTAAAGGCAATTCATTTTGCTTTCTACAGTCGCTCCCCTTCACTGAGCGTGCATGTTCACTGTTCACTGTTCACTGTTCAGGGTACCAGCATTTCGGCGGGTTTCATTCATGGGGTGCGGCAACACACAAAGGACCGTAAAAAGAGAATGAAAGAGATGAAAACCACTAAATGTGAATAGATGAAGCGTTTGATATTACATATTTCTGTTTATCGTGTGTATGCGATGGCAGCAATGGGTTGGGGTGTAGGCAGTAGGAGCATAAATATGTAGAAGGAAGCTGTGCGACTGCTGTTGCCTTTTTACTATGTGGCTGAACACAATTACACGTTACGTATGTTGTGTTTGTTTTTACCGTCTTCTCTCTTTTATTTATTTTTGGTTGGAAGACATCATAATAGTATTTCAACGATTGCACATAAATCTTACAGCAATTTTCATGCTGTCTTTTCGCGTATGTACTGACTTTGTCTTTTAGCCGCACACGCATTTTTTTAAAATTCACGTGTGCGATGTTGGAATGGTGAAAACTGAAAATCAAAGACTGTCGCAAACACATCTTACATATTTATATTGTGCAATATCAACCTACACACACACACAATATTCTTACATACGCGATTTTAAATTATTTTTTTGTTAAACGACATGGAAAATCGTTTGTACACAAAAGGAAGCTTTTCAATTTGAATTGTTCTTTGGTGAACTGTATACAAGTTTACCGGTTAATCGAATGTAAATTGGTTGTAGACTCTTTAACTTACATCTTTTTAATAATTTATTTTCAAACGTGCGGGAAATTTATTGAAAATGGCTTTTCTTGTTTTTAATATTTCATTTTACCAGATGCGTTTTAAGAAATAGTTTTGTCCTAATGTTTAAAATATTGAAAAATAAAATATTTATCTAGATCTCGTAGTAAATACTATGGAATACGGTCACCTTTACCGTAAATGTTTTCCATTCAAAATAATGACAAACGAACAAAACTTTGCTTCTCCGTAATTAATTAAAAACATTTTAATCGGTGTTTGCGTGGCAAATTTCAAGAAATGTATTTTCTTCGGTTCAGAGAAGCTCATTGTATCCTCTTCTAAAACGCGATGTACTTTACTGTTTTCACTATATATATACAGCAGAAAAGTAAATTAATTAAATGCTAAATGGCACACCCAAGCCACTTCAACTTGCAAAATTGAATTTCTTGCTTTCAAAATACGCCATGTCGGAGGAGTAACAGCAGCAGACAATTCAAGCAATATATTTATGTACATGTGTACATATAATTACATATGCAATACACACAAATTGAGGAAAAGCAAATTTCGATGAAAGAAGGTAAATATACTTAATTACGAAACTTTTAACATCTTCTTAGACAACAGTTTTACTGAGCAAGAATGATAACAATTTGAAGCACAAGAAGAAACGGGTTGCCAATGCACAAGCCCCAACTACTACCATGCAATTTATCTTTTGGTGGAAGCTCCTCGCTGCTTCTGTTGCAAATATTCGGCCGGTCGCATTTCTCAATCACTCAACTGGAGTAGATTTACATTCAACATATTACATAACACAAATATGCATACTCAAATACGAGAAAACTTAATTGCTGCTCCGTTTTATGTTGAGAATGCGTGTTTAGGCGGTATTAAAATGACGGTTAATTAATTGTATTGTGATAACAATGGCGTCGTCTTGCTTTTTACATCTTTACTTGGCAACTGTATGTGGAGGAGGGTTTAATTTGTTAATTATATCAATTTGGCGCAGTTAAATTGACGTATAATTAAATGACGTCTTTAGTGTTTAAAAGTTTATTTGACTTATTTATTATTTGTTGGGCAATGTGCAAAATATTGTAAAAAGCAGACACCCTTAATATTTTCTCTATTGAATATGTGGCAATTCTTGTGATTAAAGTCATGGTGATTGCTAACACCAGCAGATGTGAACGGAAGTAATTACAACATTTTTATGAGAAATAATTACATACCAAACACTTTGTTTGATATAAAATTGGAATTTTGATGAATTTTTAGTAAAATTACTTTTAGTTGATTAAAAATTTCTGTTTATATGTTAAAGGCATGAAAAGTCCTCATCGAAATATCATATAGAAAATGAGCTAAAGGAGTTTTTATTATATGATTCACAAGATTTATTTATATTGAATGAAAAAATAATTATTATACTTTTCGAAACAAAAGTTTCACGCATGTTTAATTCGTAATTATTATATTTAGGCTGATGAGGTGTTTCAATGAGGATCTAGTAAATTCGACTGTACATTCAACTCCAATTAGGTGAAGCCACTTATTCGTTTCATTATAATTAGTAGCTGATGATAAAGTTGAATTTTCTATATTGTAATACACACAGTTATACTCTAATTACTTATAACATGTAATTACAAGTTGGAAATGTATTTTGGATCAGCATTGACAGGCGTATTAATTAGTTTTATCAACAAAGGTGCCTGTAGCTAAATGTATGTATCTATATGCAGCCCTATATATATATAAACCACCTTGTGAATTACGGAATAGGAATCATTTCAAAACCACAAGGATTCAGTATGCAAATGTATAGACTTAACAATTCACAAAACACAATGAATCAAAATTAAAATTTGTGAATGCAAAATAATAATTTTGGCTAATAAGTTGTATAATTGTATCTGACAACTTTGAAATATTGTACGTGATTTTCTTTCTTACGAGGAGAAATTATTCATTTAGAACCTGAGCAAATGAATTTGTACATTTTCAACTTTTTCCAACCTCCTCTTTAATTTTCTTCTTTTTGAGTAACTCTTTATGAAACATCATCACTGTTTTAGATGTTGCCAGTCTTGCATAGTGTTCAACAAAATTGCATAACTGAATAATAAATACAATTACTTATTTTTTAGGGGGAAAAGTTAAAACAAGACTAATGTAATTTCACTTAAAGTTTATCACCAAGACACAATGCAACATATTTAATTGGATATCAGGTTAGATGTTCATAGAATAAGTTTCTCTCAGCTGTGTGACAATAAGCACAAATTTCCTGAGGATATAATTTTATAATTCGTCATCCTCCGGACATGCTTCGTGTGCTTACACAGCACCTTGTCAAAAGTTGAATCTGTGAAGAGGGTCGAATATCATAAGAGACAACTTTCGTCGAAAATGTAGCGTTCATTGTGTGCCCTTAAAATTAATATGAAGACTGATCAAAATGACAAGTTGTGCAACTGACAATAGAGAAACGTGGCAAATTTCTGGCTACACAAAATACCTATTTATAAATGAGCCTTTATTTAAAGAAGATTTCTTGTCGCAGCTGTCGGCTTGTATATTTTTAATCCTTATAGAAATTATTATGATAAATAAAAGATATCTGCTCAACGTGGGATCATCCAAAAAGAATCTTCAGCATAATGAAATTGGTATTTCAACTTGTGAGAAGTAACTATTGCTTGGGTCTTCAGTGGATGAATTAAATTACATGTATTTTGGAGAAACGTGTCTTGTGCGAAGGAGTTTCAGCACACATTATACAACATACAGTTAGACATATGTGTATGTAAAGTCAGTTAGTTGGATTTGAGTACTGCAGAGTTATACAGGACTCAATTTTATATACGTTATGTGCTGGCTGGCTAAGCTCTGGAATGAACCGACACAGTCTGCAGGAAACAATATGATTACAGCTTAAGCACACCGCTTAACCACAATCTGCCTCAAGAGACAATGACAATGCGCTACAGCACTTCAAGTGTCTCTTTCCGAGGAACATTTACCGTTCACTTAAAAAGGAAGGCATTTATTACCGCCAGACATACAGCACACAGTGGTAGCTCTGGTAAGAGACACTAATGAAAGTTTCCAACGCACATGTGAAGACGAAGCCACATAAGTTGCTGAAGGAATTTATGAAGTAGACGTACTCCAATTGCATCTCGACTGGCATTCCATACGGCCTAACGATGAGGTTTTTCGATGATAATCGAATAATTCGAGCGGCGGTTGAAAATTAAAAGATGACGATGCGACAGCAGCGGCAACATTTGACACAAATCGTCATAACCATGCCATCGAATTAGGCTTAATGAAAGCTAATGGTAATTTACATTTGGATTGAATGTGCACTCACTTTTAGCCGATATGATGATTATGCAAGCATTGCCAAATCGACAAAAGCCTTTCCATCCTGAACGTATATACGATGTGATCTGCAGATTTAAACATATAGCAAACATTTGGATACGTGCCAGTACATTTAACCACAGGATGTATGCACTTAGTGCATTGAACATTCTCGTCGGCTAGAGTGTTGGTATAATATCATATGTCTACACAATATCACGATAAATAAATTCATGCGGATGCTTAACAAATTGTTGAATCGGCAAGTTATATGGAATTAAATATTCGCAATTAAATCAGCGTACGTTATGCAGATTTGTAAAGAAACACCATTTGACTAGCATGTCAACAATGATATATGTAGAATGAATGAAACGTACAAACAAGGCAAATAAGTAGGCAAACAAAGTGAAAGATTTAAACGCGAATGGGCTGTAAACGAAAATTAATCAAATTATTCACGCAACGTTGACATATGTAAATGAGATCTGTTTCTCCTGCCTGCCTCACTGCCAACTAGTTGAACGTTATTTCTGCACACGCCGCACTTTTCATTTGCAAGAATATGAAAGTACACAAGGCTATTGAAAAGGACATAAAAAATATATAAAAGCGATGAAAACTGTAGGAAATGCGGCATGAAAAATGACATGAGTGAGGACGATTTCATTTCATATTTTCCATTAATTACACTTTCTTTGGTTGAAATGAAATCGTTGGTGGTGAGATGTTGCGGGGAGTTATAACATTAAAGGAAAATATATGTTTCAATTTGACGCAGCCTTTTCCCTCATTTGAATGGAGATTGGCGAACGAGTGTTGATTATTTCTTAATTACTATGGCACAAATGTCTAACAATGCAAAGTTTTCGGTTAAATTATACATTGTTGACAGCTCAAGGTACCACCAAAATAAATTTGTGTACAATCTTGGTGCTAAGAAGAAGCTCACTAAAGATCGTTTCATTGTCAAGCCTCAAAGAATATATTCAAAATAGTTGCCAACGGCAATTGTCGTTCTTTTCAAACCTAATTTCTTGAAAATATTAATTGTACAGCAAAATGACAGCTGACTGAGCATGAAATGAATTAACAAAACAGTAATTCACAATAATAATATATTTGTTATGCATTTAGCATAAATAAAAGAATAATGTTGATGGATGGTAATACAAATTAGTCAGATCACCTTGCTATGATTGCGCTTATTTATGCGTTATAATTGAAAATTCAAAAACAATTTTCAGACACATTGAGATCAACTTAATATCATCAAGTATGTTGAGCGGGGACACTTTGTTGTATGTATGTCTCATCCAGACCCCACCAATATATATAGATTGATTTACTCTTCACGGCATCAACTTTCTTGATTTTTGAAATGTTCTTTCCAATTTTATAAATCGTTCGATACCGTGCAACGAATTTTAAGTGAGCTCATCCCTCGACATCATTTTCCAATGCTCGTTTCAACGTGCAGAGCGCACCATCTCTACCAGTCTTTCGCAGAGGGTTAACATCGAAAGGCCTAAATCAAATTGATTTACTCTAACGAGGAGTTATATTTTATGGCACCCTGATCGTTTGATGGTTTTCCATTCAGATGGATGGGGGAAAAACAGCATCCGTAGCAACCGCGTACGACTTGTAAAAATACACCAATTCACTTGAAGAAGGCAGCAAATCAAATAATTCTAATCCAATAAAATATTGTTTTATGAGTCGCATTCTAATGTCAATGGTGTATAAAATCTTGAAAATTAATACGTATTTTCAAACATTTTCTTTTATTATAACAGACATAGAACGCATTCCAAAACAATTAGATAACAAGTTACAATATCTTGGTTAATAAATTGCAGATGACTCTGACCGTTTGGCGCGGATTGGTTGAACGTAATCGTTGACAACAGACCGAAGAACATGCGAGACTTCACGCTCGAAACATAGAGAACTTTAAACATTGTTTTGTGAAATTGCCTCGCATTGTTGGTTTCAAAAACTTCTACACTACAGACGTCTATTCACACATATAGAATAGGAGCACTTGTACGACGTACGTGTGGGAAACGAGCCCTCATACCCCATACATCATTGTATACATATGTGTTTCCTTGGCGAGATGGACGTAGCGGAAGCACAATGCCAATTATTTCCATAAAACAGGCGACTGTTTTATGCTCCGATCGGATGAGATTTATTTTCGCTTGTGGGAGCAAAACAATAAAACCACCCGAAACAGCCACACAGACAATAGAGCATTGAACAATAAAATGCAGGAAGGATATCAAGGATGCTTTTATCAATCTCTTATTTATTTATTTTTCGGTCCTGCCATTTCGACGCTCCGCTTACTCTTGTATACGAGTGTGTGCTTTAAAATAACGGAGCCCCAGCTTCGTTAATTCTTGAGAAATGTTCATTCACAATGTTTTGTGCAATTTCCAAGCAACGCCGCGACGCGCCGCGCCTCGCCTCGCGCAGCCATCGTGGGTTGGTTGCGCGGTTTGAGTTATTGTTTATTGTATGAATATGTGTGTAGTTGAATTTTCAGTTTTACAAATTTTAAATACTTTGCGCCGCATTTTTGAGAATCCTTTGTTGTATTGTACAATGTACATTCTATATGTTTAGTCGAGTTTGGAAAAAAAGGTGTGACTCTGTTGTTTAATATTGTGCAATATTCATCCATAAAGTTACTATGTAATTGTAAATAAAGTTATATTAAATTATTTTGCAGATACTAAAAAAAAATAATTTATAGCAAATTAATTAAATTGTTGTACAACAAATCATCAAAGATTGGATACAAAATTTTATTAGCAGATAACTTGTTGCACTACAAAAATAAAATACACTTTTTCTTACACATTGGAACACTTAAATAAACGACTTGTACGAATGTCACTCTTTTAAATATGTAAACCACGTTTTTATGCGGCTTAGTGGTCAATTAGGAATGAAATCGTCTGGCACAAATCAATGGGCAGAAAGCGGTTCAATCGTGTTATCGGTAGGGCACAGGGCAACAATATGCTTTACGTAATATGCTCTTGTTGTACATTGTACATTTAGTACAATGTACATGCTTTGGCGTTTACCTAATTGGTGTTGGTAAAGTGTAAACTGTAAAAGGGCTTTTATATAGACTGTTAATGTAAGCTGTGGATATCGCATACAAAACTAACAACCACAGTAAAAAACTGGCATAAATGGTGTACAAGCTCACATAATTTGGACAATACGGAATCCCAATGAATTAAACGCTATCCTTTTGCTAAAAGAAGAAGAGAAGAAAAGATGGAGTTATAGAAAACAAAGTGTTTTCACGGATTACACAATTCTCTATTAAATTATTAATACTGTTTCAATACGAGTACATCATTTTATAGCAAAATGGGACAGACTACTTAGAAGTGAACTTAGGAGGGACAAAGTTCATAAAGAATTCCAACCTTCTTGTCCGCGCTTTATTTTCATATACTCGAAACATTTTTGTGTGCAAGTAATATTTTGTAAAGCCCCATGAGCTCAAGTTCTTGAAAATATGTTCGCTTTGTTCGTGTAAAACCAATAAAATAAAAGCGGAAGAGTGAGAAGTGTTAAGTTTCCGGAAGCTATAAATTTTCACTGCTGCCGTCATGCCCTTCTTCTACCGGTACATATGTACGGCGTACCTTTTTATGTAAGAGACGCATTGTACCTGAGATCCGCCAACGCAAACACCATACACCAAAATATCAGGGTGTTATCTTACACAACTATATATGGTAGAAGGCAGCAGACGTACCATATATAAAATATTATGTTCACGTATGTTGCAAGCTGAATTATGTAACGCAATGTTGCAAATCTTGTTTTGCACACTAAAGTGAAATACTCACAACCCCCTTTGTGGCATTAATTCATAGCCGTATTGTGCGTATGAAATTGTTTTATTGTTTATAATTTTTTTAAAAGTTGACAGAAGAATGCAATAACGATTTTTAAAGATTTGAATACTGAAGTACTCGTATTTAGAGCTTATGTTCAAACTCACTTTAAATCGATGCACAACGTCACTTTGTGTGTACATTATGGGGTCGTCTTCAACTACAAAATCGTTGAAGCAAAATTTGGATTTAAAAACACAACGAGTCAATACAAAGACGCTGACAACAAGAGGGTAGTTTCATTCAGAGAAAGTGAAATGCGTTTTAATATAAAACTAATATATATCGAAATACTTCTTTCCCCTTTATAACTCTCTATTTGATGTTCGGGGTGAGAGCTGAAATATGTAACAACAAAGGGATCTCTTTTAAATTTTTTATTTATTTTTCCCGCATGGAAATTGGTCTTTTCGCGCATGAGATATCACAAACGCATTATCGGAATTTAATAAATTGAGATGCAAGTTTTGTTGACTCTTTTCGTAAAACGGAAATGTGACGTCGAATAGAAATTGCTTATTGAATAATCATGCCAACAAATGAAAGTGTATTCATAACATTTAAAGTAACAAGAAATTTAAACTCGATTACGCTGTAATTCAAGCCTGAAGGAGAAATAATCAACTTAAAATTTCCTAGGCAACATTCATCAAACAGTCCTAATAAATTGTCAAATAACCAATTAAATAACGTACTTCAGAATAAACGTGCAGTATTTCCAAGTACATCGCAGATCGATTTCCATCAAGAAGTTTTACGCAATTTTCTGGGAATGGGAACTAAATGGCGTACAATACTTGCTCCAATTTCAATTAGCTGATTCATTCCGCTCGCATGAAAGCATGAAAACATGACAAATGCCGGGCCGCACTCGGTCTTATCAGTTTTTATTGAGATAGAGAAGTTCAAAGAACACAATGACGCATTACAAAAGTTATACAAAAGTCTCATATAAGAGTTCGAGGAGTATAGCATTCTCAATCACAATAATCACAAGTCACGACTCATAAGGGATCAAATCCATTTCTGTTGCGCGCCGCACCCCAAAAACGGCTGGCGATTGTGCTCGATTCGTACAATTTTACGTACATATTCATGGCATTTTCGTAACACAAATAGTAGGGTGAAGGGAATGCACACCAAATATTCCCCTAAAAATAATTATTACTATAACAAACCGTAAAATTGGATAAACTTTGTATCAATTGGTGATTGTTTTCGTTGTGGATGAGGCAAGATATGGCGATGTAATAAAAAATTAATGAAAAATAAATCTTGTTTCAGAGTTATTAAAATCTATGCCATACTACAGATTACTTTCAATGCGGTTTCCAACAGCCATTCTAGATTTATTTGATAGAATTATTGCATTCTTTACATACATTTACCCAATCGGAGAAATTGCTTTGATTGCTGTTAGTGAATTGTGGTTGTGGAATTTTCTGAAATAACATTAGGACAAAGTTACCCCATTTGTAAATACGTACACTTTGCAATGGAAAAGTTTGCCTCAGATTTAGAGATGATTGAAAATCCTACTCAGCTCATAAAGCATGGTATTGTTTTAAGTTTTGAATATATTTTGTGTTAGAGAGTCATGTTATGTTTATTCATTTAATTATTATTTCAGATTGATTGTTTGGATTTCATTCTGGCAGAGTTTTATTGTGTATTTTCCCACTCAAATAATTACACAGAACCATAAACAATAGTTTGTGTTTTTAAATATTTTCATGCATATATAAAAATGTAGTAGTAAGCAGTCTAAATATACTTTATCATTTGATAAAAACGTTTTTTATATTTTCTATTACTTTTAGTAACCAGAAAACAAATTATATAATTTGAATTATTTCACCACTAAATAGCAATTTAATCTGAACTGGACATACATTTCTGAAGTCTAGATTTCTTGCAGTGTGAAAATACGATAAAAACAGAGTTTTCCAAGGAACACTCCGGAAGAGCTTGTTATTGCCACACAATATACGTGTGGGTCTCACTTCCCGTAAAAATTATTGACTGTAGCGCACAAAATGTTGCCCAAAGCTTCACCGGAAGAAACAACATGTTAAAAAATTGCTCAATAAAAAGATAAGATTGATACCTGGTCGATTCAGAACATAACGACATAGAACCTTTCCATCTGTTGTCCCAAAAGCTCACTTCACTTGCATATTGAGGAGGATATTTTTTTTCTTGTAGTAGTTAACATATATGTATGTACGATTTTTGACACCATATTTTCGGTTATCATCTTTGGACTCAACTTTGGCCATAAAATTGAATAAATTATTGTGCATATATTGATTTTGGCGCGTTGGTCGTCACCAAACTTTCGCTAACTTAGAAATTTTTTTATATGGGACTGAATCGCGCAAATGGGATAAATCTCTAGCTCTATCTCTCTATATATATAAAAAGACGTGGGCGTATCGGACTCAATAACTCTCAAACTACTGCAAATTACTGCAAATTTATATATGGTACATATGTACTCGTATGTATGTAATCTATGGATTGTGATGTGTGTTTCTGTGGAAAGATGATACAAAAGTTAGTAGTGAAGGAAATCAAAAAAATCGAGAGCGACTGAACCGATTTGAATGATTTTTACACTTTATTCGTCTCATCAGTGCGGTGGGGAAATTTGTAAAAAAATTGTAAAAGTTCACGGAGGAATTAAAAAATCAGAAAGTGTCATTTTGTGAAGGATTAAAA
>JANSTS010008715.1:0-119239 GCA_026546915.1 Sylvicola fuscatus | reverse complement strand
GCTTCTTAGATTTTTATTTGTATCATAATTATTTTTATTATAATTAAAAGAAAGTTTTGTTTTGTTTTGTTCAAAAAAGCACTTAAAGATTCGTCTGATGAATTAAAATTGTTGATGTGTCAATTTTTGCAAACTCGAAAACACAGACCATTTGGTGTAAGGATATTTTTTGTTTCGCCTTTTGAGGATCTTTAGTTTAAGACCATTCGAGGTTGAGTGTAACATTTCCTTAATTCAGAAGACAGCTCACAAGTCAATTTTAAATATATTTTTTAATTATCCTAAAGCTCTTTACACAGTGAATGCGTGAATCGATTATGATGAATGATATTTAGCAAAAGAAATAGGAAATTTTAAGATCATTCAAAGATTTGCCAGTAAATGCCAGCTGTGAGTCACCGAAAACTGTTTAAAACGAGCGATTTTTTACGATTAATAAATATATACAGGTTTACAATCTACACCACATTTTGATTAATGCGTGCTATCGCCGTTTACGAGCACTATTAGCATGCATAATGTTTTTGCATAATCATACATCAGTGTAGCGATCGATCAGTCACATAATAATCGCCGGTGTACATAAGTAGTAGCGTAGCTGAGCACTTGCCAGCGCGATTATGGATGTCTGTTTTGATGAATGGCTCTTTTCTTATGTATTTTCAGACGATAAAGTTTATGTACCTTCTGTTTGCTTGGCGATTATTTTGCATTTACATACTCATTGGCGTACGTCCAAGTGATGTCAGCTAGAAAAACTGCATAATCATTGGTGTTGCATACATCAAACATTTTAGCAGAAATGGGTCTTGGTTTTTAGCTGGATTGGTTCCTTAAAACTAACCGTCACACTCGCATTTATGTAAGAACGTGTAAAAATGCAAATGACAATTAATCGTTAAGACGTGAGCTGCAAATTAATGTGTCCCATTGGTTCTTTCTTCGGTGGCTGGCCGTCTTGTGTTGCATTTGGTGTCTAACAATGTCCGTGGTGCATGAAAAAAATGTTTTACACTGCCAATTAGCAAAGAAGAAGGCGTCATTGTTTGTATTGAATTGCACTGTTTTTTGGGAGTTTGAGTACGTGATTTTGCTGCGATATTGTCTTAAGCTGAATTGGCGGCGTGTGGGCGCACCAAATTCGACTTCTGACTCTGGTTTGGATGAATATTAATTCGACTGGTAAATATTGTTATAAATCGGACAAATTGCAATCGGCATTAACTTATTTTAGTCAATTAAATTTACTTTCATTGTTTTGCCGAAGAGCGAACAAATGATTATGCCTAGAAGCTTTTGTTTTAGAGAACAGAAAACAGAAACATTTTTTTCTCAAATATGGACAAATTTGAAAATCAATTTAAATCAAGTTTGCCTCAAAAACAATACCAAAATAATTAAGCTGCTACTCATCCTTCCACCTCCGACTTTACCTTCATTGATTATGCTCGCGTATGCCTTGAGAGTTGAGATCAGCTAGATTAACCGTCGCGTCGACGTGCCGCGCAATTTCACAAAATCTCATGAATGAAATTTGTTATGCTGACAAGTTGCCGAGCTCATATGCAACTAACTTCCACTTTTAACGCGTCACAGCACCGACTGCGACTGGTTTTCGGAACACACAAATTATCAGCAACTTGAATGAATTTCGTTGGCCATATGAATATGTGAAGTAACCCAGCACAACGACACTGCCAAGCCAACGAAGCCTCCAACTGAGGTATGGAAAGTATGTTGTGGTTCTCGTAGGCGTCAGCAGACATTACAGATCATTACGCAATTTCCTCTGTTGCTTTAGTATGTTAGGTCTCGAACATTTTAGTCGTACAATATGTGGCTTTTTTTTTGTTTTTAATCTGACTGTTTAATACTCGTAAAACCTAAAGAATCTACATAATTATGTACAATATATTGCTAATAAAATTTGAATTTGTGTCGGATTACGGTTAAACACATTCATTGAAGCATATTTTTATGTACGCAATTAATTGAGCGCGTCTTATGTTAATTAATTTGCTGGCGCTTAGTCACTATTAACAACTTAACCCCGCTAAACCAGTCCTGATTAAGTTTAGTTTTTAATTGCAACTTATTGTGGTTGGTAATAACATTGAATAAAATTAGTTACAACTAACTAACAAGCCACAAAAACAGATGTTTATGTTTACAAACGAATTATAGAAGAATATTTGAATTAAATTATTTTTGAGCCTTGAAAAATTAACAAAACCAAATGCAAATAGAAAAATTAGTTTGTTTGATAACTTTTATGCTAAATGTAAGAAGCAATGATCAGCAAACATTAAAATTTGGTGTCGTCAAGATGCTGCAGCGAAATTTCTGCGTTGGCATGATCTCAGCAAATGATACGACAGAGCTGTTGCTGTGTGTTCTCACAACATAGAAGCTAGGACTCACACGATCGGGACCCAGTAACGTGGTGGAAGCGTTTCATAAAAGCACAACATGCGCATGCGCATATACTCACCATACGAGTTTGCACCGACGAAAACTGCTCAAGCGGAATAACAAATTTGAAATTAATTCGATAACACTGTTTGCTTCGTTAGCGGGTACAACGGTCATATGTAATGTGAATCGCATACAACATACAATTAAATGCAGGCGGCCGATAAAAATGCATCGCGGAGATGCGACGCGACGCGACGCAGCGAATCTAAGTGTCATCGTAAGTGAATTTCTGTTGGCTGGGACTTGGGAGTAGCAAGACGCGACTGTTGCAGCTTCGCTACATTGTTGGCTGTGGCTTCAGTAGCCATGACACAGGCCCTATACCATAGTGATTGGGAAATCTTTTCACGCGTCTTTACGAACCATTTCGCACCTCCAATCCTACCGCATGACGCGTTCCTGTTTTTGTTTTTAGTTTATAGAATGAGGACAGCTTTTTCAGCTTTGTCTCCTCATTCGTCGTCAATCCAGGATATGCTCGTATATAATTATTATTCAGGTCGCCAAAGTCACACTGGTTGTTGGCTGTCGTGTTACATATATTTTATGTTTTACTTTTACTTGTTTTATGTGAAATATGTGAACTCGCGGCTTTTAGTTTTGTTTGGTTTCTCGACGTTTCCATATGAAATTGTTTTCGAATTGTCGTTCAGTGAAAATCCATTTTGATTCAAATTTGTATTGGGCTCAACGTTTATCCGCCTAACTCTCAGGACACTATAAACCAAATTTCAACGGATGATTCGATGTTGCATCTTCATCCGATGCATATGGCATTCTTTTTTGCAACTGCAAATTTTTTGTCACGATTTCTGAGTGCACTCGCAGCCACAGCCACAATGTCTATCTATGTATGTGAAATTTATTTCAGTTGAATGTTAGTTTATGTTTGAAGTCGATTTCCACCATACCTTGAGATTTGGTCTGGAATTGAAATTTGCGGCTACCGCGTGTCGGGAAATTCGTGGTTTATTGTTGTGGCAGCAGCATAGGGAACATGCTTTGCACTCTGATGCTGCTGATTGGGACTGCTGCAGTTGCACATAGTCAGAAGCGGCGCATCTGACAAATCGGATCATACAAGGATTCATGCTGGTTTCTTATCATTATTTTTTTGTCTTATGTACTGTTTAAATTAGCGACTCAAATGCAGCGGTGCTGCCGATTGTCAAGGACACACATGTAAACAGAACGTCTGCTGAGGTGGATTTATTGTGTTGGCGTATATTGTTATGTAATTTACAAGTTTGACATGTTTATATGACTGAAGATGTTAAGCTGTCGGAACGCGGATGCAAAATTGTGTTTTTGTCTTGTCTAAGTTTATACAGATGGTAAGGACTTGATAAGAGAAACAAAATTTGTTTCTATTCAAGACTGACTATTATTGTTTAACAGCCTAACATCCCCCGTCAGATTATATCAAATTGAAAATAAAGCTTCAACCTTAGCTATACCAAGATGTGAATAGCATCTTCTAATTACAACTAGAGAACGAACAATTAGAAAAGTACATCGAGCCTGTAGTTAGTCACTTATACTGTTTGGAGGAAAAAAAGGAAAAAAAAACCAACAGCGAAAGCATAACTTATAAACAAAAGAACAGCAAACCATTGAAAAAGCACAGCAAAGCGAACAACACATCTTGGCTCACGCAAAAAAGAGTCGATTCCATAAAAGGCCAGAGAAAAGTGACTGAGCACGCGTCCAAACGCTTGGCAAGATAATAAACGACCGGAAATAGATATAATTCAGCGCCTCTACACTCATGTCGCGCGCGTGTGATGCCTCGCTTTCCTTCAGTTTCATCTTACAGAAATCCAAACGCGCACACACACACACACACACATACACACCAAGAGAACACGTCCAACATTATGCAAATGGAATAACCACTCTGTCGGATACAGCGAAACCTGAAGAGTAAAGACAGTTGGGGCATACGGAGCTTTTGCCAAACCTCTTTTGCGCGCAGCCCAAGAACGGTGACTGCTGTTAACTCGCCAGTCGCCACTATTGATTTAGTTGGGCCATTTATGCTGCAGTCACCAATGTTCCTTCACCTCAGACACAGGCAATTACTATCTTTAGGTGGGGCAGCCACTGATTTACCGAACCAAACAGCACTTCACGACGATTTTTTTTGTTGTTAAAAAAATAAATAAAAAACAACTGTAAATTACCCATTCTAATGCATGATGCAAACAACTCATATTTATCAATTCTAGACGACCTCCTTAAAGATTAAACGATAAATAATATAATTTGATACGAGAGTTTCTTAATGATGCATTACGTTGAAGATCATGACACTGTAATTGTTATTATTCAATCTTCTTTGGACCACTTTTGGTAATTGAAAATCACGACAAACTTTAAGTACATCTTCACAGATCTTCCTTATTTCATTGTGTCTTTTGAGATTTCATTCTTTTGTCGTCACGGTCTGTTGTTTTATTATAAGTTAGTCCACTTCTTCCATTTCTTAATTTATGTAAAAGACATGAAAGTCTGCTTGGCACATAGAGCATTTTCGAAAGAGAATCAGGAAAATAATATAAGGCGAGGCTTACGGAGTATTTATATCTGAGTCGTCTTCTAGAACTCAAATGAATGAAAAGAAAGAAAAAAAACGTTTGGAACGAAGAAACAGTAAATTAAATGAACAAAAACCATGTAGTTGTCGCTCGAGGTGACGGCTTTTCTTCTTCCTTTATTTCATCCACTTAACCATAAATGCAATTGAAGTCTGAAACAAAATGTTTCCTTAATTAGCGATGAAATAGCCTCAAACACCAATATTTTATGCTGCAAAAAAGGTTCGTCTCCTAGAAAAAGTGATGTAGTCTTTCTAAAATAAAAATTGTTTCTATCATTTTTTTATTTAATTATTGGTTTCATCTCATCCACATGCACCTTCGAAACCTGTTAATTGCGACTTGTGAGAAATCAAAAATGTGTAAACTGCAGCCGAACTCGCGACTCAGCATAAAATGTTGCATGGCCGTGTAAACTCTTAAGAGGATCAAATATAACCGCAAGTTAATATGAATGACTGGCAGCTACTGAAATGTGATAATATTTATATAAATAAATTTGGACGTAAATGAACTGATTTGGTTGGATGGTGGCTCTGCACGAATGCTTGTGGTGTCATGCTCTGCGAAAATGCGAATTTTCTTTTAAAGCGCTGAAAATTTAAATTTAAGAAGCTGGCACCAACAACTCAATACATTGACAATCGTCATTGATGGCGGAAAACCTTAAGGGATATTTTAAGGGATAAACAAGGCGATTTAAAAAAAAATTAACTAAACCTCTGTGTTGTTCGACTTTAACACTTCCTTCGTCCTTGATTGAAATGTAGTTCTATGTGCTCCAAAGTCTGTAAGTAATTCGAATGTATCCTGAAAATTTCTCCACAGCTAAAGAATACCGAAGATATAAAGAAACCACAAAAATAAAACAAAACCAAGCCATTGCAATAAATTTAAATCATACCAAATTAGTACCAACCATTTTTATTTTTCATATTTTTATTTTCTTAATTTGTTTTTCGTAAATTTTAATTTTTCTCCAAATATTTGACTCACAATATCTGTCACATATTGTTTTTATTGTTTTACATTTGTTTGTTGCACGTGTTTTGTGGGCCACTTCAATAGTTCACATTGTTTAAAAAGCTTGTCACATGTTTGCATAATTGTTACAATAAAATTAGTTATAAATGTATTTCTAGTAGTAATTTTGCAGAGTGGAATTAAAACCGTTGTATAGTCATTATTAAAAATAACCTTTTTATTTGTGTACATTTTTTTGTTGTATTTTCTGTTTTGATTCAGTTTGTCTCTACGGTTTTTTTTTAACATTTAAATTCAAATAGCCTGTTTGCAAAAAAAAAGTATCGTGATTCATAAGAGCTGAAAATATTTCCAATAAATTTGTTAATGTAAAATAAGTCGTGTGAACATTTTTACTGGTATAAGAACATTTAATGCGGAAATTTTCATTCTATCTACAAAAAAACGACCTATCTAAATGGTCTGATAATTTAGTTCTCGAATTTTGTCGCACTATTTCTTGTAAAATGTCCCAACTTTTGTTGCGTTTCGCCATTTGTCTGTCCTCCTGTATATATTTATATGTATGTACATCTAAAATACATTTATTATAGACTTTATCAATTATCAACACACAAAAAGATTTCAATACAATTTATCTAGATTTGTTTTAAATGTTTTTTTTTTGTTTTTGTTTCGTTCTCACGCCACAATTCATAAAGTGTACTAGGCCGAAAATCAGTGTCAAAAATCACCGACTAAGACATACCTTTGAACCGTTAAATAGTGTTCTCTATACTTTCCTTGTATGCATTTCAAATTTGCAATTACCATATAATTAGGAATAAATACAGTAATTTAATGTCAAACAAACATTTATTTACTTAATTTGAACATTTAGTGTTGTAACAATTATTACAATAAAAATATAAAAAAAGAACTTTGAAAATCTTCATTTCCCCTACTTTCTTTCTTATCACTCATCAACAAGAGAGGCCACTGCAAAATATTCATGTAGCTTACCTTTTCTGATTTCAAAAAACACATATGTACTTTCACTCGTACGCAATTATTCAATGTATACTTCTTTTTTTTTTTTTCATTTTTCTTTTTTAGTTAATGTTTTTTCTTACAATAAGGCAATTAAGAACCTGTTTATAATTTAATCGTTTTCATTTAACTTCATTCATTCATTGTGTTTTGTTGTTGTTGGAACAAATTTGTCGTACAAACAATTTCGCAACGGGAAAGGTGTAAGACAATGTGAACATGGGTAGGGGTTGGGGTTGGGGATGGGATTCGTTATAGGACATAAGAACAACAATTTTTATTTTCACAACACGTACGCAGCTTTTTTGGTTTGCTATACCATTAAAACTAACAACAACAAAAAAAACAAAAAAAAAACACAAAAATAATGTACGATAAGGCTGAGATGTTTGATGTATATGTAAAAGGGTTAATTTCATTTCTTCAAGGGATGACAGAAACTTTTTTTATTGTTTTTTTGTTTTACAATGGACAACACTTATTTTATATGCAATTTTTGTTTCATTAAAACTTTCTGATGGACACAGTTTTGCTAATGTTTTGCTTTATTGATGTAAGAAGAAGATTATTGTTTTATTTTTTTATTAGTTTGACTTCACGTCTATTGAATATTACTTGCATAAGAACAAAATGTTTGATTTTTGCTGTAGTTATTGATTACATTACAATTGTTTTTGTTTGTTTGTTTAAACAAGATACAATCACGTTTGGATCGCGTTTAATTACAGTAAAGGAATGTTTGTTAATGTCGTGTTTTCATTTTAATTTATCATTATTGTAGTCACGTTATTTTGTTTTCTCTCTGCAACTTAATGCTTCACTTTTTTTTTTTAAATATATTCATATAAATTTATAGAACAGTTCATTTGCGATTAGTGAAAATAAGTAATCTCTTAGAAAGAAGATGTTTGAGTGTGTGTGTGTGTGTGTGTGTTTTTATTTTTTTTGTATTTTTAGTTTATATAAATAAATATTTTGAATAAAAATGTCATCGTATTGTGTTATTGGTTGAACATTAAAAAACATACATTAATTTAAATTAATATAATTTAAACAATTAACATCTAATGTTATTTGGCAACTTTTACATTCGTATTTTAATTTTAAATTTAAATTGAATATAATCTCGTAATGTTAACGATTTAAATGTTTTCTTTCTTTTCTTTCATTTAACGTTTTCTAAATTAGTTATAGTTTCCACTTTAATTCGGTATAAATATTAAATAGATGTTTAGAGTTTATTTGTTTTTTAGTTGTATTATTTTCATTTATTGCACCTTAAAGACTAAGTTAATTAATTAAAGCCGTTTGTTTATCCTCCATAAACTTAGTTAATTTTAATTTGTCCATTCGTTGGCCGAACAATTTGTAATAATTTCAATTTTTTTGTTTTTTTTTGTTTTTACTTTTTAGTAGGTGGATGCAATTTCATAGGATTAAAAAAAAGGGTTTAAATTATATAAAACAATCGAATTATGCAAACAAATCGCTGCCAAACAATAATGTTTCCACAAGACATACAATGTACACTTAAAATGTAATTTCTAAATTCATTAAATTTTTTGTCAAATGAGCGAACCGATTGTGGGTGGACGCGGCGAAGTGGCGGCGCACGCCCACCGCGCCATCTGCATGTGGCGTTTCACGCGTATATGTTATCTTAATTATGGCAGCAAATTCAGTGGAGAATCCGTACAGGAGAAGGACGAATTTCGTTTTGTTTATTTGTTATGTATTGTTTTTCCTATATAACTAAGTAGTTTACTTAAAGTAACAAAATAAATGGGTCTAGTTAGATTTACTTTAGGATGAGCATATTTTATTACTGTAGTAGTTTGTATATAAAAATTAAAATGTAACAACGAGAAACAATGCATGGCGATTAATAGTTAGAATATCTATTAATTATATTTATGTGTTAGTGTAATGTATGTAATGCAACAAGTGAATTGTACTGAAAAAATATATTTATGTAACACATGTTTTTGCAGCCTCGATGCACTTTGTTTTTTCTTCTTCGATTTATTTTTGTTTTTTTCTATCTTTTTCTTTCTCCATTTTGAACATTTGCCGTTTATATGACTCATTCAGTCGAATTAAATCGTAGCGATTTGATTTTGAGTCAGTTTTGCGACATTGCTTAAGAAATTTAAAAAATATTCTGTTTTTTTTATATTGGTAAATTCGCAGACAGAGAAAGATCAAATGTTACACATATTAATTTTATAATTGCAACAGTAAATTTTACTTAACAAAAAATAAATAAATAAAAATGTTGTTAATTCATAGTTAAAAATTGAAAATGTTTAAAAATCAATCATAGCACATTTCTACTGATCATTTTCGCTGTTTTGTGGGAATATTTCGGCATTTCTGCAATGATTGTTTAAAATGAATTTAATTGTATTTCTCTCATAAATGAATCAATTTGCGCTTCATTGTCGATAAAATTATAGTTACTTGCATTTTATATTTTTTCGCTTAATCTTTTGTGTCAAACGAATTAATGAGATCACAGTATTTAGAGATTATATAATTGATTTGTTTCTTCAAACATATTTATTTACACGAGTTTGTTTTTTGTTTTTTTCACGCATAAATATATTTTAAAGAAACGATTTTCTTTACTTCTATGAAGTAGAAAAAGTTGAGATTGAAAAATATATATATCGCTTTTAATAAATTTAGTTGAAATTCTTATGAAGATATTTTCCATTTTTTTTTGCAGGTCCTTTAGATAATTATCATCGATCGAATAGTGTAGTAGTTCACCAGGACAACATCCAACATTTATATTTGTCTGTATTATACGTATTTTGTGTTATTAGTTTCATGAATTACCTCGAGTGAGCAACGTCTCCTCAAAATTTGGCTGGTGCAGGTGTTTCCCCATAATCGATTGCAATTTACTTCGAATGGATTCCCATACGTTGTCGAAGATGTGTAAATATTCGTCAAGATGCTGTTTACGCTCGTTTACTTGAACGTTTCGTTTTATGGAGAGTCGCGTCGCAGCGGGTCCATATCTCCCATATTTCCGAGAATAAATGATTTATAACCAAAGAAACGGAGGTTTTTGTAGGTGATGTCTTACAATTGTTGGTTTCGATCATCTTTTGTGCTGCTTTTCTGGATTTTTTCAATCGGCATTTTGTATTTTTTTTTTTTTTAATCACATGCATAATGTATTCGAGAAAACGACATACTCAACAAAGATTTTAAGAAGAGATAGAGCTGGGTGCGTTTAATAACCAGCACACATGATAACACAATACACACGTACAGAAACATATATGGGAATTCACAATACATTTAGTAATCTTCTCTTTTCCGTTTTCGTTTTCTTCCTCACTATATTTTTCCTTTCTTATTACATTTATTTTGTTACGTTTTTGTTGATTTGTTTTCTTTTTTTTTTCGTTTTTTTTTGTTTGTAACGAATTAACATTTCGTATCTTCCATAGTTTGTCTGTTCATATTCTTGATCAGCCACCCGCACCCATTCTCACGAGATTTTTTTATTGAGCTCAGCTCAAGAACAGCACAATCACAAACTTTTGATTATCATCGCCGTTTGCAGGACTCAGCTGTAGCTGCTCTTGCTCCTGCTGCACTCGGTGCAGCACGACGTTGTGCTGATTGGCCTGCTCGACATTGGTTGGCTGCGCTCGTATCTCGTGTTCATGGAACAGTGACAGTAATTCCTCCTGCCTGAGTGGAGTTGGCTGCTGATGTTGTTGGTATGCTTCTGGTGGTTGGACTACATCGTTGTCATCAAACAGATCACGCGGCAAACATGAGTCGATCGATGATTGTAATTCGCCCTACAAGGATGTCGCATTGGATGTGGGCACCTGCATCGGAATCATCTCGTCGGCGTGCATCAACAAATGCGCCGAGTGCTGCTGCTGCTGGTGATGGTGCGATTGCTGTTGCTGCTGCTGCTGCTGCTGTTGCTGCTGCTGCTGCTGCTGCTGCTGCTGCTGCTGCTGACTTAGTTTGCTCTCTTTCTTGATGCGCTGCTTGAGATGCACTTTGGCGTGTCGCTTCTTCTCGTCGGAGCGGGCGAATTTGCGGCCGCACACATCACACGAGAACGGCTTCTCGCCGGTGTGTGTACGAATGTGTGTGGTCAGGTGGTCGGAGCGCGAAAACGAGCGCATACAGATGCGACACTGGAACGGCTTCTGGCCGGTGTGGATGCGAATGTGGCGCGTCAGCTCGTCGGAGCGCGAGAAACGGCGGTCACAGTTTTCGACGGGACAGGCGTATGGACGCTCGTGGACGGGCGTTTTGCTGGGCCGATTGGGATATTTGCGCGGCTTCACTGGCACCAGTTTGAGTGGAACTGTACTTTGCTGATACACCTGGGACAGGATCTCGTGTCCTTTACTCGTCGATGGATTATACTCGGCCAGCTGGACATTGTATTGTGCGCCCATGCTGTGCTGTGTCTCGCTGCCGCTGCACTGATTGTTGGGCGTGAACGCCTCCTGCTTAGGTATAAGGCCGGACGACGACGAGGACGACGGACCGGGCACGACTAGCGACTGTTGTGGGCTGCCGTAGTCGGCAGGTGAGTCAAGCCATTGGTATTTAGGCGTTGACGTGGTTAGACCTTGATTGCGGGTGTACTGATGCATTTCTTGTTGTTGCTGCTGTGACTGTTGGTGCTGCTGCTGCTGCTGCTGCTGCTGTTGCTGCTGCTGCATGTCCAGTGTGGACATGGCACTGGACACACAGCTGCCGTAGTTCGGTGGTTGCTTCAAGATAATACTGGAACAGTCCATGTTGAGGCCGAGCAGCTCAACCTGTTGATGGTGGGGCGATCGCTCGTCAGTGTAGTGTACATGATGGTGGCCGACCGGTGACGGACTTTGTGCTGTTGTGGTCTGGTGTGATGTGAAGTGTGCTTGGGCGGTGCTCTGCGGCCCCGGACCCAGCAGACTAAACATTGGCGGCTGAAAGAGCGTCTTGTCGGGACTGGGTAGGCCCCAGCTGCTGAGGCCGGCCGACGGTGGTGACATCTGGCCAGACATTACCGTCAACTGGGGTGAATTCAACTGGCTGACGGCAGCGGCGGCGGCGGCGGCGGCGGCTGCACTGCCCAGACCCATGCTTGGACTACCTGTTGTTGTGAAAATACCACGATATGAGATTTTAGCGCCAGTTGTTTGAGCGGCAGCGGATGTTTGCGACTGTTGCGTTTGCAAATGACTGGATGCGGGTGATGGAGATGATGATGATGATGATGGGGTATGGTGATGGGTGTTATGTGGATTGGTGTGGTGGTGTGGATGCGTGTGATGGTGATTCTGGTGATGGTGGTGCGTGTGGTGGTGGTGGTGATGGGGATTGTGTGTTTGTTGGGAGGTGATTGACGGGGGTGGTGGTAGTGAAGGTGCTTGTTGTTGTTGTTGTTGTTGTTGTGGTTGGTGGTGTTGTTGCTGTTGCTGTTGTTGTTGTTGTTGTTGTTGTTGGTGGTGGTGGTGGTTGTGGTGGTGGTGGATGTGTTGTTGCGATAAATTATGGAGTTGATTGGTTGTCGTATTATTGTGTGTGTCATTGTTATTTATGGAATTACTGCTACTAGTATTATTATTGGCATTGAGTTGATTATTATGACTGTGATGAGGATACATTGTAACACTACTTGTATTACTTGTTTCCTCTTTGACTATGGATGATGGACTGCTGCGCTCCTCCTTTAATGGACTGCACAAGCTGCGACAAGACGGACTAGAGGCGGTCTGTGGCTCTAGCGATAGATCCTCGGAATCAATTGAACCTGCAATCATACCAAAAACACACATCAACTGGTTAATAGTGCAACAGTTTGTCGCGCAAAGACAATTCACAGTCTTCCACTTTCATTCATACCAACAACGAAACACACAAATTCAATGCCATCACAGAAACAATAGAGCATAACGTGACACTAGATAACAAAGGCAGAATCAGACGCGTACAATATATACTGATTATAAATTTCCGGTCAGAGAGAACAATTCTTATCGGGCCGCTTGGAACCAGTTGGGGACATTTCTCCTCTATATGGCAGTTTGGCTTCTTCTTTTTATTTTTTGTTTTGCTCCACTCTTAACTGACATTGTGCGTTTTTGCATCTTGCTTTTGTTTCTAGTTAAGGCGTACACTGTACAGTGTACAGTGCAAATTGTTAAGTGTATTTGTTTCGCTCTTGTTTTAAGAACGGCACGGTGCAGCGGCTGTGTACAAAAGTGCAGCGCCATGAGTTCCAGCGCCATTGTTTAATCTCTCTGAGCCTTATACTTTGTGCAACAATTTAATGAATGAAAGATAAGTAGCCACTAGCCAGCCAACGTACGAGCTGTGTGGCGGCTATGAGGTGGCCATTTATCTTGTGGCTTATCGACAAACTCGTATAGATCAAATTTCATTCTTCAAATACAAACTTATCTTCTATAATCGAAGCGTCAAAAACACATACATCGAAGGACACTTCAATTCGGTGACTCTTGTTATAGTTGTTGTTATGCCTCATCTTTGACCATTCTATTTAATTCAATATCTCGGCGACACATTTTATGAGATGCTGATAAAATGTGGTTGATTTCGTGTTTTTTTTTTCTTCTGCGTTCTTATTTTATTCGTATACTTGACATCACAGTGATTGAATAAAGTCTAATCGCTGTAAGATGAAGTGAGGTGAGTGATGATAAGTTGTGGGCTCGGCTTTCTTGATTCACTTCCGAGTTTCTAATTTTGGTTTTTGAGAACGTCACTCGAATATATGAGATTTCTCGAAATATGTTTTATATCACAAGTGCAGTCCTAACACTACCATTCATATGAAGAAGAGTCCACCACTTATGACGCGATCGCGTCCACCCTCTATGCACTTAAAATTGATTATCGACATGCAACGTTTGGATATTGATTGATGAGGATTACTGAAATCACCTCTTCCATGAGTGCAGCTAAAAACTCATTATTATCGCTGTGTCAATCGGTGGTTGAGAAAACGCCCGGAAAAAACAATCGAGACGGCTGCTGCCACGCAAACAGGCAGTTTTGAATGAAAAGAAATACTGTCGCCCAAACAATCTTAAGCATTTCGACCTTGATCAGTTATTCTCTTAATTACATTTTCTTGGCTTAATTAGCTGGTACATGCGGCCGAGAGTGTGGCATTGTGATCGATAATAAGAAGCAAACGATAATGAAGAAGGACAAGACCATAAGAACATCTATAATTGAGCTGAAAATTGTGTATAAGAAATCGTGTCATTAAGTGAAATAGATTCGGGACCAATGATACACACGCCACTGCCCGGTTGGTACCCTCCTGGCGAAGTTGGAGTGAATTTTTTTTTTTTTGTTGTTAAGCTCGGGTACGATTTTGGTTTTGTCTTAGTTATAGTATATATGGCTTTGACTGGCGGCTATTTTTAAATTCTAATGACAAAATGTCGTTTTTTTTAACGGAATATAGTTGTCGGCTTGGGACAGTAATTACTATTTATGTGCAGATGTTTGATCAAATTTTAGAAATAATAAGAATAATCAAAGAAATTAATTTCAAGGTCACGTGAATGTTTCTAATTAATTAATCTAACACACCTCTGTCTTGGGCTGTTAATCAGTTCTGTTCGTGAGATGTATGGTTGGGTCTCCTTTCCGGAATGCCTAAACCGCTTTTCGCTTGGTAGAAATCGGGATTTCTTAACAGCATTATGAGTTCATCTAAAGCGACTTGTCCTCACATATATGTACATTGAATTAACAAATCCGCTACTGTCGCGTGATTCGTGACGGTTCAATTCGAATAAAAATCAGATCATGCTGCCTTTTATGCTGCACACATGGAAATGATGTCGCGTTGTGCTTCTGTATTTCTTCGTATGTCTTATTAACAGCCGTTAAGCTACTGTGTATACAGCTCCAGAATTATTCACGCTATATCTGTACAATGTACATAACTCATTTAAGATAGTTTAAGACACAGCGCAACTAAAATTTGATCGACGTATTCAATTAACTTGATTCGATTTGCTTTCGATAATAGTTGACATCAAATTAAAAACTAAAAAAATAACAAAACAAAAAACAAACACAGAAACACAACCAAAACAAAACAAAAAACAAATTAGTAGCCGAGCCGAACATAAAAATCATGGAAAATGAAATGTCCGGCCGTAATAACACCCAAAAGGCCTGATAATCCGAATTAATATCGCGCTTTTAGGCATGGGGTCGCCGCGAGACCGTTAATAACATGTCATTAACTAGTTCCCATAGAGAATGTCCAAACCAAAGACTGGCCCGAACAGAACTATTGCAGTTAATTGAAATACTTAGTATGCGATGCATGTGTGGCATGATAATGCATATTGACTATTGAGACCAACTGAAACAGAGACAGAAATGAATTCGGCTGCACCAATAAATCTTCCACGAAATCATGTGGGATGAATTTATTGCAGAAGCGCGCTCTTACCAAATAGAAGATGGCTAGAGGAGCCAACAAAATCGCAAGCTCCCATTGTTGCATTTGCCCATAATGATGAATAATTGGCAGAAACTTTAGTGTTGCATGGGCCATTTGAAGAGCATGCGTATTCATATTCAAATATGTACATATGTGAGTTATGTGTTGTTTCGCGATGCTCGCGGCCCTCGCCATGTAATTTGTACACAAATGCTCGTCAGGATTCAATACTCTACTGGCCAAAATGCGTGTGCCAAGAATGCAGGGGACCATAAAATTCCATGTAGAGATAACAAGCATCAGCTTCCAACAGCGCCGCAAAAGGAACAACATATATTTGATGATGTTTGGTATAATTGCGTTTATGTTTGCCCAATTGAGACAATGCAAGCGTCCAAATTGGCAATCCGCGAAATGCCTCTGCCAGCGAGATGACATCGAAAATGATTTAGATTTTCTAATTTCAAATGGTCCACCCAGTTAATCATTTTCAATGACATGGAAATATTCGACACATGAATTTATCGTCTCAATGTTCTGGCTGGATGTGTCTGGCTGCCGCAAAATGGGGATGTCCTCATAATTTTCAAAGTCTCATATATATTTATGTTTCAATTCGACATGGTACAGACAATTTTGGAAATTGAGCAAACAAGTAGCCAAAACCTTATCACTTACCAGTAATTGGTGGTGGCTCAATGACAGTGGTCGGTCCAAAGAACGACGGTATATCACTGGACGTCGTGACCGGTGTATTCAAATCGCCGGCTTGTGACTCCGCCGACTGGCTGGACTGATGGTGGCCATCAGCCCTTTGCGCCGGTGTCGTCTCAGCGATCACAGAGCTGTTGGTCGACAGCAGGCTCAAATGTGGATGACTGCTGTTGGTGCCGCCGCCGCCACCACCCGACGATGATGTCGCACCACCGCCGCTGGCGATGTTCGCCACAGTGCCAACGGCGGAACCGTTGCCGCCGCTGCCGCTCGACGGACTCTGACTGTTCACGGAGTGCTTGGCACTGTTGCTAACTGAACCGCCACCAGTGGAGCTGTTCTGGTGCGAATGATGGTGCGAATGGTGGTACGGATGATGGCGTGAATTGTGCACTGAGCTTCCAATTACAGTGTTGTTGTTGGCAGTGCTGTTGTTGTTGTTGTTGTTGAGATTGTGGTTGGCACTGTTGTTGTTGTTGTTGTTGGACGTCGCAACGGTGGTCGACGAGTGTTGGGTCGACGACGTTGTGGCGGCTGTCTTGAACATACACGTCTCAAAGCTGAGCACGTTGAAGTGAGCGGCTGCCGCCGTCTCGGTCAGCAGATAGGCGTGCGATGGCGCAACAAGAGTCTCCAATCCTTCCATGATCATGGCCGCAGCTGGTGGTCCAGGGGCAACGCCACCTGTTGATTGAATCACATTAATCTTATTGATACAGAACTATCCTTGGCAAATTAAATTCTATTCAGGATGGTTTAGTGTTACAGTTGCTTAAAAATATGTTCTCAGTGAAATAGAAAATCAATGAGCAACGAACAGCCGCATAAATTCCATTGAACGTCGCGTCGCCATGGTTTTGGGGTTATGCAATTGTTTGAAATGTCATCAATTAATTTACAGCAATTGACACTTGACATATGAAAATAATAACCATAATATCAATTCACATAGAAAAGACATTTGTTGGGAGAGTCACTGGTCTAATAAAATTATATGGGCTAACTTGATGCACAATATTTTAATTGGCGATTGCTTCGTAGGTTAAGGTCGCTATTAAATGCACTTAAAGTACGTATCAGATTTGAGTTTAACATTTATTCAATTAAATTTGTTTCGACTTCAAAAAAAAACGATTAATTCAATTACTGATGCAATAAATTGTACAACAACATAAAAGCTGATTTTACGTCAGAATTGTGAAAGCATTTACATCTCAACAGAAAGTCCACTCATGCATGGATTTCAATGTCAATTAGCTGCACAACAACAAGTGGTACCTCCTACTTTTTATAATCAACCACTTAAGACGCCAAATCAGTTTTTTCTGCATGCCACAACTTGCTTTCTGATTAACACAATTAAGCAGCAGCTCCACCTCTTTCGGACTAATTTGTCATGATTATAGTCACGACGCAATAGTGGTGACTTAAGCAACAACAAATAAAACGAGACGACGAGAAAAGCCTTTTGCGCACGCGTCAGACAATTCGCGACTTTGCTTATAAGAAGCAGAACTGCTCGAACACGACTTTGCCGACGGAACTTGAACGGCAACGCAAAGTTTGTCAATCGATAACTTAAATTAACGCTCTTTGAGACATTTGCAATTATGAACTTAGGGATTATTTACATAAGAAACAACAGTTTTTATTGAAACAGAAATTGTTAAGGGATTGCATGACGAATCTTCGATTTGTTTGAAAGAAAATCAATGTGGATTTTATATCGACAGCAGAGAGCAACAAGCCGTTTATCATATTCACCGCACAAAATGATAATAAACAAATATGTTTGAGGCTGCACGCGTCCGCCCACCTGCAGCGTCGCTTTTTCGCTCAACCGTTTTCACATATGACATGATAGCTGATTTTTCCACGTATCTTTTTTTATTTTGTCGGTAACACAAAACCAAAACAGCAACGGCAGAGCACCACAGTTCGCGAGTCGCAATGGATATCAGCCCGATGCATTCCGAATTAACAGCAAATTTATTGTCTTAATATTTCATAACAGCAAAAATGAAAATAAGCGCGGAAAAAAAAGATGAAAAGCGCGCTACAACCCCAAAATAGAGTAAACGAAATGAAATTTATTGTTTCAGGGCAGCTTTTGCGGCTGAAATGGAATAACATTTGGTGAAGCGCGTCCCTAACGTATTTTGTCTTCTTTTGAGGCTATTAATATCGCAAAAAGACGTCTTATGCTTAATTGTTGCGATTAAATAATGACCTTAATGTTGTAGGGGCACGAGAGCCATGTTGTTTTATTAATTATTTCGCATGACCCCTATTTTGTAAAAGTTTTGTGTTTTGTTTATCAAGAATTTTAGAAAACTTGAGAATTGCTGTATGATTTGAATTCTATTTAATTTTTCTCTAAATTCATATTTAATGTTAACTGTTAAATAATCGTTTAGCAACATTTGTTAAAATTAGGGGTGAGTAAATATTTCAAAAACTTATTACTTAACTAAATTATATATTGCCGAACAAACAAATGTAAGGCACAAACTTTACGAAAGTGTATGCACAATAATTATGAAAATTATTTGTGTGATTTATCTACAAAATACATATATCTCAACAACAACATGAGCATCAACGCTACCCACACAAATCACAACATATTTAGCGTAACCACCTAAAACCACCTGCACGGCTACTTTTTATGAAAACATAAAAGTAACACATCCTTGTTATTACCTGGATGAAAGGGTTGTAGAAATAAAATCTTTAAGATTATCACAACACGATAGAACTTGAGGCGGCCTTAACTATGAATTAGTTTGCACTTGAACAAATTTCACTCACAATTAAATGTTTTATATATTTTTAAATTATTTATTTATCTATAATATACTTTTTGAATTAACAAAAGCTCGACGAAATAAATTCACTTGGCGCACATTTCAAATATCCTTCACTCTTCGTTTCTACAGATTTGTATATTTATGTAAATATGGCACACTTTTGGTATACAATATATCTTAATGACTTGTATATATTATTTTTTATTTTCAAATCGCTTCTATCAAAAATCACAGTTTACATTCATTTCAATGCACAAACGGGGGGATGGGGGTGATAGTTAGTTGCACTTTTGTTGTTGTTGTTGTTGATGCAATTCCCACACAACCGGTCTAGTTGCATTAATATATTTAGTATGGCGAGGGGGTGGTCTCAATCACTGTGGGTGGTTTGTCACTAAATCACATAATAACCAAATAATCTCACGGGCGAACTAATCTTTCCTAGAGGACTCCCGCACTTTTATTTGGTCGCAGTTCCAAGGATCCCGTCGCTCCGTAAAACGTTGTTTACAAATAATTGTTGTTGTTGTTGTTGTTGTATTATTACACCTTTTAATTGTTGTATTTATCGTAATTTCCTTGGTCTGATTATATTTTCAGCGTACACAAACATTTCGTTTTATTTTTGTTTTTTTTGTATTTTTTTTTTTGGAGGTGACACAACTATTGATAAACGGCTCTTGTCAGCGTATGTGATGTGTTATCAATTAACTGGTGCGGCGTGTCTCAAGAATTAATTGTGCCGTGTATTTTCTAACGTAACACTCCGAAGTCCGAACACTACTGAAGCGCGAGGCGACCTTACAAATCGTTTTATGAATGAACCGAATTGAATGTGAACCCACAAATGGCTAAATGCATGTACATGGAGAGATCTCTCCGGCTCCCCCATCGACAGGCTGGGCGCCCGCCATGTGTGCGTGCACATACACACTCACGTGTATCGCGGGCTCCGACGCGCATGCCTTGCGCGGCCGCCAGCATTTCTTTGCTCTTCCCTTATACTTAAGGCTTTCATCGACTATATGGGTACACTCGCGTTATTTGTGTGCGTCGCGTATAAGCGCCGATTAGTTTTCTTTTCAGTTCATTTATTATTAACATCTTCTGGCAATTCCCCAGAAACACGTTGTTTGTGTTGGGGAAACTGAGAAAAGGCGAGCTGTCGCATTTTCTTGTGTATTCATACGTATCCTAGTGGCATGTAGGTATGGGTTTGTGAAGTTGAAACTTGAAAGCTTATTGCCCTTGGCCTGTCCACCAGTCGGCGCGGCGCGCCGCGGCGGTGCGCGAATGTGTGTTCGCATGCGAGGCTTGTGGTTGAGAAAAGGCGGGCATGTGCGCCCAATGGGGAATGGGCTGAACTGCTTCGAGATGTAGCCGTACAAGACGGCGGGGAGACGCTTCTTATGTCCCCCCCACTTAAAATTCCCCTTCACACAAACACAATGTTGGGCGTTGTATTAGTAGCTTCTTAATACATGTGAGTACCCCCTTTGCGGCAACAGAAAATGTCCCCACTTCTAACTTTAAGTTAAAGTCTTTGAAAAATTGTCCTATTTAAGATTGCTAACAAGATATTATCTAGCAGAATTTGGGACTTAAGAGTTTTTGTTTGTTTTTTCTAGTCAAATTTTATCTGATATTCACCCAACATCCAGTTGGTGGTTGACGTTTGCCTGAAATCACAGGAAGTATTCATGTCAATGTGACTCAAACCAGATTTAATCGCTGTCGTCAATTTGAACATCTATTTATTACATGTATGTAAAACAAGTACGAACTATCGCAGTGTTGCAGTTTCCCCACCTGCCACAAAAGCTTCTACACCTATTTGCTTGCAAAAGGTGTATAGGTGAACTTGGGACTTCACTTCAAAGCATTATTTAAGCCTTTAACACCCACATAACATACATGCAAACACAAAACAAAAATACAAGTTCTTGTCTTGAGCTTATAATATTGAATGAACAACACGATTTGCAAAGGAAAGCAGCGACATAAAGGTAATGCCTTCGACAACCAAAACAGGCCCCACCATAAGCCAATTGAGTGCAGCTGAAATCCTCTTTCAGTTTCCCAAACTCAGCCCCATTTCCATATGTGGCACATAAATAGGTGTTCATAATTTTGAAGTCGACAATTATTAAAAGTTTTTCATCCAACAACAACAAAAGCAGAAGAAGAAGAAGAAAAAGTGGAGGAAATATGGGTCCCCACCACCGCAATTTTCACAATGTCCATGGAGGTCCCATGTAGAACTGCATGCTGGGTCGCTGTGATCGCCGATCTTGCATTTCGGTCGGTACACTGTCGATCGCACTACAAACGTTTTACTACTTTACTAGATTATGAAGTTTATGCGGCTTTGTTTGTATGCACGGCTGAAATGTTTCACGCTGTGACGTCATGACACACGGCACGCGTCCACCCAGCCGCATGTTAACAGGCCCGCCAAAGCCCACACAACAGCCGCGGCGCGGCGCTCACCAACTGATTTGTGTGGTCTCTTTCCTCAAGTACCTCAAGATTTCCGTTTAATTTTTTTTTTTCTGTTTTGTAGTCTCACTTTGTCTTGCTTGCTCCGCCTGTTGCCCAATATCTCTGTCTCAAGTGACTTTGTTTTATGTGCTTGCTACGCCCTTAATATGATCATTAATTGATTTGTTGCAGGAATTACTGTTTTTTTTTTGCAGACCAAAAGCTTCTGAATTACGCCATCAAGGTATATTTTGACTGCTGCAGATCACAGCCATACGTGATACAACACATGCGATTGGATTACAGGTACGCATATGTGAATGCGCTGCGGTCACTTTGGACTACACACGGCACAGTCGTCGTGCGAGATGTTTCCATTCCGCTGTTTGTTTTTGTTGTGTGCGGAGACACAAAGGAAATGTGCGACAAAGGAAAATAAATACAAAATAAAAATATTTTCGTAAAAGGAACGCCAATAAAATGGGCGGAGTTTATAATCGCAGCTTAATTGGAAATTGCACGAAGCAAAGCTTGGAGAGAAGTGCATAGCGAACAAGTGACAGCGATTTTTAAGCTTAAATGGTTTTGTTTGTTGCGATTTTTTTCTTCTAGAAATTGTCGTCATTGTAAACATTAAGTAGAAAACATAAATTCGAAAGCTCAAGTGTCCTTACTTAAGCGGGTAGATGAGCAAACGAGTTATATTGTCTCAAACTTGAATTCTATAACAATTCCTTAACTTTAACTTTAACTTTTGTTCTTCAAATGTGTAATAAACTGTAAAAAGCACATTCATCATGCTTTCGCATAAGTTAAAAAAAACTACATAAGATTTTGAAACAAACAAATAAACAGTTTTTAAAAACATCCAACTACTCAACGAAAACTTAAAAACAAAAAAAAAATTCTTTGCCAAGAAAATTCTTTGCGAGAAAACCACATTACAGAAAATGGCGACAACTAAAGGAAGCGACTGTAGGGAAATCTCTTGAAAGCTGCCACAATTTCTTGTGCATCGAAACGAAAATCCTTCAAACCTATGCCTTTCTCACATATGAAGCATTAACGGCTAGAAAGTGACATCATCACAAATCAAATTTGTTATGTAGTAGCTTGTTAGTTGCATCGCAAACCACCCAAGATCGGCCCTAGAGGCACTAATGATAGACTTGAATGCATATTACAATACACGGTTCAGATTCCATAAACATTTATGTTTGACAAAACGTTTCATGTATAAGTATGTAGCAGTTAGCAGCATGGCGAATCAAATACATAAGTATATTACAAAATAAGCAACAGTTTTCCTCGAACAAACAGCTATGTTCACGCTATTCTCTGTTCTATTTTCATATTTCTCGAGACTTGTGAGTGTATATCATTTTCCGCGTTTCATTTCCATGTTTGGTAATGTTTGGAAACGTTGCGAAGTATAATAATTATGTAAAGTTAAACACTAATCGAGCAGAAATTGCGAAGGACAACTTAAAGTTTGTTAGACTGTAACCGATGAACTTGAAGGGAATTGTAGCAGCAAAGTTTTCAAGCGGTAAACAAATACTTGTCCAATTTTCCGAACTTATGTCAACTAGAAGAAAGTGTGAGTCTTCAATTACAGGAATGATATAGTCGAAGAATATTTAAATTTAGATAAAAGATATAATTTCATGTGCCTTTACTTGACCAAAATATGCTTCATTTGTTTATTCTCCTTAAGTTAAACAATCGAATCACGAATATTGAGTTTGCATTCTAATACCCTAAAGTGCTCGGCGGGATTTTGGGTGGAGCGTGACGTCAAGCCGGCACAAGCTCACCGCCGCGCCGCGCCGCGCCGCGCCGCTAAACAGATGACGCGTGTAGTCATGTACGGCGAGCCACAGCCAAGATGGGTAGCCGGCGCGAGGGAAAGCGTGCTGATTGTGGAAATGAAAATGCGAAAACGACACAATGACGCATTTATACGCGAATATGTTATGTGTAAGCTGCCGCGAGCAGTTCGCTTCAAAAAAAAAAAAACAACAACAAAAACCGAGAGAAAAAAAATCCTTATACTGGTGGCCGCATTTTCCACAATATTCTCCATTTGTTTGCCATTTTCCGCAACATGTAAATAAACTCAAACACACACACACACACACATACACACACACACGATCAAACACCGGCCTCCCAACTTTTCCGGCACACCATATCGATGTACACGAAGCGCACGCGGCCCGCGGTGAGTTTGGCGGAATTTTGGCGGCCAGCCGGGCAGGGTCGTCAATGTAAGGGGAAGATCGTTTACGTCACGTATTCTTATTCTTCAATAATTATATGTTGCGTGTGTGTGTGTGTGCATGTATGATTTTTGCGAATGCTACCCTGTAACGGTGAATCTGAATGTGCGGCAACATCAACAGATAGCTGTTTTACGGCCTCTACGAGACTGGAAATGGCATGGCGGCGAAATGCTTCCTCGGTGACGTCGACGCGTAATTCAAACAACATACGTACACACGGAGGCGTGTGAATGGTAAACGCTTTTTGGTCATATTGTTATTATTTTGGGAAATTACAGCAGGGCATTTTCCTCTTCTATTGCGCGTTTTTCATTGTTCTAGCTGGCGTTTGACGTAACTTTCCGATTGATTTAAACTGCAGGCTTTTCTGTCGGGTGGGTAAATGGGCGAAGAGATGGTGGATGTTCTGCGTATATTGATTAATGGATGAGGCGTCATAGTATGACGTACCACGCCGAATCGAACGTGAACCTGCGACCGTGTTCTATGTGCTAATAAAATTATATTAATAAATATAAATTAATAAGCTTCCTCCATTGACATTATAATATTAGCAAAGTCTATTGGGGGTGGGTTTGTTCAATATTAACTCTTGAGCACGTACATTTATTAAAATGTGGTAACAATTTTTTTTTTGTATACAAAACACCATCCTGGCCTAAAAAGTGTTTCGATCATTTTTTTTTTAATGAAGCTTTAAAGTTGTTTACTCATTTCATCATTTTTTTTTTTAATGAAGCTTTAAAATTGTTTGCTTGTAAATTTGAATGCTTAACAATATCATAGTGCTATCGTTGAACAATTTAAAGCGAATAAATTCGTCTAAAGAATGTTTGTTTTAAAAAAAGCAAAAACTGATTGGCTAAAGCGTTCAATATAAATTGGTTCTACAGCAATGACTGGGATAGCTCCAGGTCGCCGGTCGAAAAAGCTTCAAGGCAATAATTGTTGCGGTATGACGTAGGTTCATTCATAAAACCCGAATGTTTACCGACTTCAAACGCAGAGATAGAGGTGGTGGTGGTGGTGGTGGTGGTGGTGGTGGTGGTGGTTGTGGGGGTTGCGCGAAATTCAGTTTCACCGAAGCTGTGTGAAGGGTGCAGTGCTCGCATAGTTCAGGGTCGTTTCTCGTGAAGAGGGTTGCACGCGCGCGCTAAAGCTCCCATATATAAATACACAAAAGTTGTATTTAATGCGTCCTCTGTGTGTTCCCTTATGTATGTTATATAGAGTTGTTTTTTGTTGTTGTTGTTGTTTTCTGTTTTAATACATAAACATCAGTTCATATAAAAGACAAATTGAGGGGCAAGGGTGTTTATAGTATCTTTGCTGGAGCGCGATATGAACTGAAGATAACGCATCAATGGGGTTGAGGTGTAGAATATATGTAATGAGGTGTTGGCTGCAATCATTGCTAGGGAAAAAAACGCGATGACGCAAATCCATTGCACATACGTATGTGTCTACATATGTGCGTAGTAAGAAAGGTCTATGGAAAGGTCCGACTTTGGATTTAGTGCGCATTTTGTCGATATAATTTTATCACATGATCGCACGTATGATTATGTCAAACTAAGCGATGCTATCTTTATAAGGCATTGATATCGGCATAGAGGAATAGCAATTGCGAGCTGGAGTACGTCAGATGGGGTGCGTGACTAGCAGATTGTCGTTATGTTGAGCATATTATTGTCTCAAGATTACAAATCATATACAATTGAGATTGTATCGATTAGTGTTGGATGGCTTTGGGCAATTAGTGCAAGGACACGACGCTTCTAAAAAGCATCTCCTTGGAGACTGTGTGCACATGTTGTGCGAACAAAGAAATGAACATTTGGACGGTGGCAATTTTCATCGTGTTTGTGTGAAAATGAATTCATACATGCGCACATGCACCCCGAAAAAGTTCATTCATGAAAAGATTTTCAATGAACATCTGAGAGAATGTTCGAAAATCAAGGGAAATTGCTCTGCAGCCTGCATGTGTTGCCTGGAATGCGTGTCCATATACGCTGAATTTTATGAATGGATATGTTGGGGTGCGGTAAGCGTTCTTTCATACGTAATTCGTTGACATTCAGGAAACTTGAGCCTTTTCTTTTACGTTATGATTTTAAACAAGAGATAACAGTAAATTGATTATTTTTTGTAAGTGTTTTCGTTTAATTTTTTCAATTTTGTAGAAACATCCCTGAAAAGCATTGAACAATTAAAAATCATTTTAATCAAACATTTAAAATTCCAATTCCAATGTCTCCTACCATCTATTGATTTTCCTGTTAAACCCAGGAAAATTACGTAGAAAAAGCAACAAGTAGAGTAAATATGCCGACTATGACTGATCTTGCGCACATGATTGCTTGCTCATGACCTTCGAATTCAGGACAAACATATACTATATGTTGGCTACATAAGTACATAGTTGTGCTACTGAGAAATCAATGAATTGTGAATTCCATTTCGGTTAGCATGGGCAGGGAGGAATTCTTGCCAGGTAAATTATTAAAGTTTCAACCAATTGAGATATTTGTATTGAATAAAAGAGTTCCCACGTGAACATGATGACAGTGGCACGCGACACACCTATTTTAATTACACTTTGGAATTTCACGCGAAATTATTAAAACAAAACAGCCGACAGCTTGAACCTACAAGTCGACGAAATATCTCAACCAATTCACAAGCAATTTAAAGCCTACGGACTTTGAGGTCGCGTCGCGTCGGTGGCATGGCGGCGTCGTCGAAATGCAAAGTGGTCGTTGAGTGTAAGGAACTTTATCGTAACAAACCGCATATAAACACTTCACATGCATATATGTAATATGTACTTGCTGATGATATTATGTGGGATATATTGTGGCACTTGAAAGCGCCCAAGCCGACACCGCAAGACGCGTGGATAATCGCGCGCGCGCCTCACCACAAAGGACTGACGGAGCTTCTGTGCGCGCCCCCATAACACAAATATCGCGGCGATAATAACATATGTATTTAACATAGAGTAGGTGGAAAAATAAATATTTTGTGCGGAGGAAGATGTGGCACGCGACCATTTCATTATGGTTGGTACCAGAGAGCAGCTTGGGGGCGACAGAAAGCTACGGTTTTGTGCACTGTCATGTGTGTCCACCTATCGCGACGAGACGAGGTCGTGTCGGCCTGATCAATTGATATGTTGTTAATTGATGGTGTAACAGCCAATCAATTGGCAAGCCAGCCAATTTCGAGCAGGTGGTTCATATGTGTGTTGAATTGAAATTTATATAGTTACATATATGATATATCCCACTGATGGAGAGCCACTCAAATAATCCCGATGACACACTGCCGATGAACTGCGGGCATATATTTTTAGAGCAAAGTCATACGGTTCACGCGCGATTATACATTGATTCAGTCGATTCTGTGTACAAAACGCCAGCCTATTTATAGTGCAGCTATTAAGGAAAAGCGCGACGCGTTTCGCCCAAGTGTGCGACGCGACGCGGCGAGGGGATACAATGCCGAACAGCCGGAGAGATGGTGTGGTTATACGTTTGAAAATGTGCAACGTCGCGGTGCCCACGATTTTCAAGTTTTCGATCTAATTATAGGCAATGGTTAAAAATAGCCAGCCGCATACGCAAAAGGCGACTCGGCCGCGCATAAACAAAAAAGAACACAAATAGACGCGATCCGTGTCGTTTGTGAAGCGAAAAGCTCGACGCTGCTGCTGCGGCAAAACAGCGCGGATAGGACGTCCCATCTCACACATTGCGACCGCTTCGCATATGTACAATTGATCGTTCAGACGTCACTGTACAATTTGTACACAGAGACAATGGCCACTAGATTATAAGAATAGCCTATAAGAATAAATAAGATCGACGTCGACGTCGCTTGCCAGCTTATGGAGTCCCGATAAAGTCTAAATTTAGACGTACCACTACAAATGACGCGACACTGGTGGAAAATTAGATATGTATGGAAAGTAAATTTTCCGCACAGTTTTGCTGTACGGTCAATTTGGCCATTTTGATTGACTAAGCGCTTTTCGCAGTTGACGTCATTAAGATTGCGACGTTGAGCTTTCCGTTATTTTTGGTATCAAACGACGCCCAAAAATGTATCGCCTCAACCGACAGCCGCTCCACCACAGGCCGATTTTTCTATTTACAAGACGTCCTGCCATCACATAGGTATGTCATCGCTTATATGTAGAGCATATGTGCACATTTGCGTCACATGTATTCTGCTACAGCTGTGGACCGATTGTACAACGAAATTGTTTTGCTCATCTGTTTAATTATATTCATTTTGCATTTTTCCTTATATGCTTAGAAAATAAGTTTGCTACTATTTATATACTTTACGATTTGGCACGTGATTCCTTGCCGTACTGGGCTGATGTCAAGTGCACTGGCCAGTTGACAGACATCTTGACACGTCGGTTAGATTTTAAGTACCTGACACATTTTAACGCGTTTTCGGTATATGATTACAGGTTAACTGTACGAGTATCTTGATCCCAGTAATCTGGACACATTACTCTCAGCTGAAGTCACATGGGTTCATGGAAATTTATGTGCAGCAGTGCATTTGCAATTAGAGAATCTTTTAAATAATTTAAATTTTATATTATTAATAGCTTTTTGTAATTGAATCATTCTTTCTCAGGTGATTAATTCTCCGTATTACCTATAGGGAATTAAGGAACTTGGAGCAAGAAGTATGTTTTTGACCAATATTTTCTCGTGATGGCACAAAACTTACCACACATCATAAAATTATTTCGAGTATGCGATAATATATGTTCAGCATACATTTAAAGAAAATTGGTCTTTGGCGAGCTTCAGCATTTAGATGTTCAAATGATGATTAACAAGTGTATTTATAGTGAACGTGTTTGCTATTTTCTCTCGTTCGCCTTTAATTAATCTATTTTGTAATTTTTCTAGACAGAAATAGCTAAGATGATGAATTCCACGGTTAAAAATAGCGTCCGACTCTATTTTGTTGGTTTACAGAGAACGTTATTATTTCACCTGGCATAGCTGGTTGTCACAATAGACTCATTTTATTGTAACAAGAAACATTTTTCTTATTTGTTGTTTTGCTCTGTCAGGACTCTTCCATTATATGAACTGAACTTTGCACTTTTAAATTTTTGAGCATGAATCACACAAAATGCATTTCTTGATAGCCAATAAATGATTTGGCGCCGATAAGTCTGCACAATTCTCAAATTGATTTCGATCGTAAAAATGTTGAACTAAATTCAAGAAATTCAAATGTCACAGTATTAAGATGGTGGAAACTTGAACATAAAGTAAATAGGTAAATATAACGCCAGTATGTTCTACATGAGTAATTACTTGGACTGTTTTATTTTTACTTTTAGTGCCTTTCAAGCTCCTCTACACCTCCCAACTAGATGTCATAGATGTCCCAGCGTCTTTTGTACATGTACGAGGCAGCTACTGAATAATTTCCATGAAATGTTTATCAAGCAAAATGAAAAGCTCACAACGCAAACTTATAATTAATATTAATGGACGTTTACGTGCACCGGCGAAAACAGAAGGAATACAAAGATAAAGCACAACAACCGTCAAGAAACAAGAAAGAATTGAAAGGAAAATATCTTAGATAAGAACAAAACTATTAGAGAATATTAGCATATCTGTGGATGAAATCAAATAACTTAACAATTTTTTGTTTTCGGCAATTTGACTGCACCTAAGACGATATATAAATAAGATAGGGCTTCCAACTACGCTGTGCGTGTGCCTTTGTTTTTTTTTTATGTTTTTTTGTTTTTATTTTTTATTATTGAATGTTTTATTAATATTTTGTGTATGTATCATTTATGAGCAACCCACAGACGATGCATTTGTGTTGCGTGCTGCGGTCAATCTGCGTGTCCCTAGCCAGTTCGGCTCTATCTTAAGACATTATCTCTAATCGCGCGCGGTGTATTTCGTTTGATAAAACAGTAGCATTTCAATCCGGAGTTTGAGGAAATACAGAGACTTAATTAAAAATTAATAAACGTATGATAATAGTTTTGATAAAAATCAGGACAGGGAGAAAGAAATTCAGGAGGTGGCAAGAGGAATTATATGGTAATAGGCATCAACGAAATAATCAAAAAGCCATTAAATTAACTACAGATAAGTTGAATGCTTTAGAAGTTTAGATGGCATCGTGAGTCTGGCGGGAATCTGAGGCTCATTAAAATTGATGGTAGCGGATTAAAAGAATAACAGGAATATCAATTTTTTGAGATTGCCACTGGCCAGGGCAATGCAAGAAACTGCTGGATTCGAAATAACATCTCTGAAAGACGTGACCAATTTTGTCTCCGTGATATCACCTTCCGGTGTTTTAATCATTTCATTTTCAAATACCTAATTAGTTTGGCGGTTCGATTGGATGTGTCATCGTCGTAAAATACTAACTTTAGTGCCAGCAGACTTTTTGTCACACTATAATCAGATGCAACTATTCTGGTCGGGTTTAGCGATTCGAGACATTCGGATTCACCGGAATGATATGAAATAATTTCTTAAGAATTTTGGTAAAGAATTTGTAAAACAGTTCCTATACATTGTGATTTAAATGACCGTAATGACTTCATTGTCTTCCACAAAAAATTGAAGCCATTGACCGTAAGACATTATGGGTTCAATGTTTAGAGGGGAAAATGCGGCAATCAATTTAATTAGCACAATTATTATCAGCGAACACGCGTAAGAGAGCGCATGCGCCTAAGATGCCTCGCGGCGCTACCCAAATTAGTTATGGATCTCTTTAACATATCTTAGCGGCTACTTCGATTCACGCATTGAGGTGGCATGGCGCTATATCCATTTGTGTGTGACTCTGCTAAGAGTTTGTTTTGTTTGAAACGCCTTTCAATCAAAGTGGCCCGCCACCGGGCCATGTGCAATCTGAGAAGGCTTTTAACTAAATTCGATTTCACATTTACCTATTAAATGTAGAATATTATCTCCATTTTTCATATTCGTAAATACAATGCAGTTACACATGATGGCTGGGCGCACTGCTGTCCATTTCGTATAGCCTTTCACATTAATAACATTAAATGTGTGCTTTTGTTTGCCGAAACCGAATGCAGCTGACTTCAAGATTGAGCTCACGCACTCAAGAAACGACAAGACAAAAAGGGCGGCCGAACAGAAACAAAAATGATGAAAAATTGGATACCAAAATCAGTGTTCTTGGCTTTCGGGAAGAACTCAACTCTTCGTGCCTCTTCTTCGAACACCTCTTTTCAATTCCTTAAAAAATTCACATAAGTTTTGTCGGCTTGTCAAATGGGCAACATCAATTTTAACTTAAAAATAGTTAATTTTGTTGTATTGTCTGCAAGATGCTTGTTCCACATAAAATTGTTCGTTAAAGTCGCTTTTTAACGTGTTTCGCCGATTTTCGGTTTGACTGAAATTTTATGAGCGGCTGTATCCCGGCTGCCCAAGAATATTGAGACCTGCAGGTCAAATGCTCTATGTCGGAAAACAATTTAAAGGGTCAATGCCCAAAAATTAATTAGCACTGTAACAATTCTCTTGATCTTTAACGACGGAATTAAATGATTTGCTTGCTGCACGATTTAGTGACCTCTAACTGAAAAGTGCATCAAAGCCGCATAAAATCGACTGTACACAATTTACAAATGTGCGGGCTATATCATACATATACATACACATATGTTATAATGTTACATGAGCCCGCACACTGCACACTGCACAAGTGCACAGTGCACCAACAGCGGGATTAACGCAACTCGCTGCTAATCTCGTTTCGCGAGCGCGAGTATGGTGTCGCATTTTTGGCAAGTGATTTATTGGACCAGGAATTTAGTGTCTCCACGTGGCTCGTGTTTCAGGCAACGCCACCAACTCACACTAACCATATCGTTTGGTATCCAGACGAGCTATGGCATAGCAGAGAAAAGACGCGCAAAGAACAATCACACAAGAAGGTGATTATTTATACAATAAAATCGACCTCACGCGGATGACGCCTTTTCGGATGGTCATATTGCTGCAGCGGCATGGACCAGAACCCGGGCCAGCCGTCTGCGCGTATATAATTCAATTTCAAAGTCCGCATAGCCGATTGCTTCAATGCTTCAACATTTTCAGTTTTGCTTTTTCGTTTTTTGTGTTTTGTATGTTTGTTTTGTGGTCGTCTTTACTTTAAGCCTTATAACTGGGAGTGGACAGTTATTTTGTATTTTATGAAAGTATTTCAATTTTTATTTATTTTTTATTTTGTATTCGTTCACCTCCCCATCTCTGTGTGTGGATGGTTTTGTGGTTCATGCGGTTGTTGGCTGCTTTTCTTTCACTGTTGCTTAGTTATAACTTATATGTATAATATAAATAGTTTTGTTTGAAATCAAATTTGTTTTCATGTCACATTGTCCCATAAGCTCGCCTGTTTGTCAGACATACTCTTGAACTCGACTCGCCTAATACCAACTCTAAGCACTTTACGATTAGGTTGCACCTTTAGTCTTTTATTATGTGCCTAGTTTATGAAGTGAATTTAGACGACTTTGTAGTTGAAGACTGAAAATTATTAAACAACATTACCATAAACAAATGTATAGTGAGCAAGTTTTTTTTTTTTTAATATTTAATTGGAAATACTGACACGCTAATCCTGACATCAATTAAATTCAATGCGGTTTTGGTGTTAACAACATCACACAAAAGCACACAAACCAACCACTAAAACAGAGAGAGAACATTGACCTTGTCAGCGACATTCAATGCAGCGTAGGTGGCCTGCAACAAAGACAACGAGCTTTCTTTATACGCTTCAATATTCACATCTTTCCGCTAAGGCGCCCAATTAATGAACTAAATAAGTTTCTCGCTATAACATTTAATCGAATCACACACAGCGAACTCTGTGGTCATCACATTCGCTAATGATGAAGCGATTTGTCATGCACAATTCGCTGCCAATCAGCTATAGGTGAATCATCAGATCAGGTCACACATGGCGCCGATTCTTACCAAACATTTTACCATTGCAAATTATTAGTATTAAAGACATCAGCAAACAACACTAACGTGTTACGAGATGAGGAAAAGAAAACGAATTCATAAAATGAAGAAGTTGAAGCCGATTTTGTTTGTAAAATGTTGTAAATGCTGAATCTACGTACGTCTTGCCCCATCCGTTGTGCTGATGACACAGAGAAATGAGCTCATACCATCGGTAGCCCTCGATGGCCAGCCAAATATGGATGTTTGCAAACGGCGACTATAAAAAGACGCGTATAAAAAAAAAAAAAAAAGGAAACAAAACACACAAAATTAAAAACACAGCACACACAGAGCCAACGAATGAAATTATAGCCAAAGTAGTATATATAGGAATAAAATTGAATTAATAAAGGCTACCAAATAGCCAAACGACGCGATAAGCAAGCTCCACCGCGACAACGGGAAACGGCCAATAATAAAATTATTAAAAACGAGCCCGACAGACAAAAAAGTCGGAGAATCGCTTTTTCGAATTAACAATGTAATCCTGGACTTTTGGACATGCGTTAAATGAGTCTGCACACTGAAAAGAAATTAAACTTAAGCAGGCGCAACAGAAAGAAACAAATGCGACAACCAACAAAATTATCACTACCACCAATCACTTAAATCACGGATCTTTAGAGCCATGTTAGATAAGAATACATTTTGCGCTTATTTATGTAATTGAGAGCGCGCCAAGATTGAAAGGAGAACACTGGTTGTGGCTGCAGCGACAAAATCGACGCCTTCACATTCTCAATTTGTTGTTGCTTCCTTTTTTGTTGTTGGCTTCTTCTATACATTTCTTAACTTAATGGTAAACTTTTGCTGAAAATCTTGAGTGAGGTCGATTTGTTCATTTTTTTGAAAATTTCTCAATAAATACAAGAAATTTTCATTTTAGTTATCAGTTCTTTGAGAACAAAAAATAGATGAAAAGTTTCTTGTTATCTGCACAAACGTTAACTTCACTTTCACGTCAATATAAGAAAAAAAATTTAAACAAAGAAACGAATAAGCGCCATCGAGTTGGTGCAAAAGGGGTTGACCGAGTAACAGAAATACCTGTAATCAAATATTCTGCAGGGCTAATTAATTTGATTAAACTACCTAGATGCATAACGCTGGACAAGAAAAGCATTTCGCGGGGGTAAGGTGCTGCAGTAATTAAATACCTGCGATTGCTTAATTTAGAACGTGTGGCAACTTACTGTTCAGCAAATAAAATGTCACTTCTTTACGGTGAGTCGTTCGAGTCGTGGGCGCATTGCACAAATATCGCAAGTCCAGTGCAAAATGCGGCGCAATTAAATATAGATTTATGCGTATTTACAGCAATCACAAAAGAAAACAAAAATACAAGTTGTCCGTAAATACATTTTACATACAATAAATAATTAATATTAAAAGGTTTATTTTTCAGAACAAAAAAAAAAACGGTCTTCAAGATCCATGGTATTTTGCATTGGCGCAAAATTTGAATTTACACTTATGAATCTTATCTTTTTCTCACTAAACATATTAAGTGATTTTCAGCTCTCAAACAAACAGACGCATGTCATTGCATCTTGGGATGCAACATAACTACTGCGAACACCGCTGCTACTTGAATTACTTTTGAACCATTCGACGCCCTTTCATTACATAAATGTTTATTCATATTTACCTTTATGCTTTTTACTTGAAAGTTATGGTGGCGCGCGCGTCTGACTTTCGGACAGGTAGGAAAGATGCGATCAGACGGTGGAAACGACGAGAATCAGAATGTGAATGCGACTTGATTGAATATAAATTTTCTCAATTTCCATCTTACACAAATTAGTGGCCGTACATTCAGTACATTGTTTGTCCTGCGACGCGACTATTCCGTTGAATGCGAGCCATCTGACGCAGCGATTTTAATTCAATCAGCCGACTGTTCATATATGTACGTATATGTACATATGTGCGATCATGATAAATATGCACTTAACAAAACAGGAGATGTCATAAAATAGATGCCATTGAACGGGCTTATACGCGTCCACCATTATGTTTTCCTGTATGTGGTCGATTTATGTTCGACGTGAATTATTATGTGCCTTACTCCTGTATTTCGTGAATAATAGGAAATCATTTGTGTTATTGTGGCGATAACAATTATTTTTCGTTGCCTGAATTTGTATGGGAATTATGATTAACCCTATGCTTCATGCAGAAATTGTATATGAGCAATGAATTTTAATAGCATAAGTAAACACAAGTAGCATTTTTCTTAGACCATAAGACAGTAGAGAATATGAGTAAGTGATGAGATGACCTAAAGCCTGTAAAGATGCTTATTCGACAGGATGTTTTTGTTCTCGATCGTTCCCTAGACTCATTTAATTTTGGCTACATCAATTGTAACAACAATTTTATGTTTTATAAAAACATTATTACATTTTAATATGTAACCTAATTCATTATCAAAGAATATGCGTCAGGTATTTCCGCATCGAGACTGAGACTGAATAGCCTATTCAGAGGAGGTACCAGGGGACCAGCAACGTCATACCTTGACGTGGGATGAATGCATTTCTGTGATTGCACAATCCAATGCATCTAAATCGATGCAATTCTTGTAATATCAATAAAAATTAACAAAACAAGAGCATGTCAACTGATCTACGTGGGTTCGTTTTCTTACAGGTAAGATAATAAAAAAAAAAACAAACAAACATAAATACGTTCAAAAGTTTTTATACCTTGCCGTAAATATTAAGTTACCACATATGATTTGCTTGTCACAAATCGACGTTAATGGGCAAATCTCAAAAAAGCGCATCATAAACAACACAACATAATTCATGTAGACACCATGCATGTGGGCAGCTTTCGCAAAACTAGTCTGCACATAAATTTGACACAAACAATAGGCGATTTATTGTTTATTTCAAGCGCTAAAAAAGAACGATGCTTTTTTATTTAGATCATTTCCTACAAGCTAATTGAAGGCGTTTACAATTACAAGTTTTGCACTACACTGATTTTGTTTTTGTTTTTTTTTTTTCGTAAAAACAATTGATTAATTCAGTATAATAATGTCGTTAAAATATATGTAAGGACTGAGAAATATGCAACAATTGCACGCCTCTTTAGTTACTGCAATTATTTTTACGAGATAATGTCTTGGTCGTATTTGGCGAGAAGTTGAAGATCTTACTGTCCAACGTTTGCGGATCTTAAATTGAATATGTTTGACCTCCACTTAAAGAAGCTGTACTCAGCACAAACTGTGGCAATATTCTGAAACTTGTTCCTTTTTTTGAATTTCTCAAATTTCACTGAATTTTCGTAACTGCAATTAGCTGAATAATTTAGCGCAGAACTTTAAGGTTAGATTCATGCACTTTAAAGCTCTATACAAACAAAGAAACAGAGGAAAATCAACAAAGCAAAACATCAGCCGCCAAAACCGACCAGCAAATGCCATGGATACGGATACATCGATTTCTATGCCACCGGTGGCCCCCATAACATTGTGTGGTTTTTGTGAATGAACTAACATAAAACGTATGTGCATTCAACAGGTAGCTGGCGCGGTGCTGTTGGGTGCGTGTGGGTAGCATAAATGGCATGGCCTCTATGCCACAGCAAGCGATCGATTTTAACATATAATTTGCAGTCGGTTGTCTGTGCGTGCGTCTGTATTGTGCTATGTGATGTGCGCCTTTCGCGTCTCCGCCACATTATACCCTTCCCACAGCATAAATTCATATGTATGGATACATAATTTTTGAATTAATGTACCCACACCAGCTCTCCGCGCGCTCCGCACGTTCACTTACACGAAATTCATTCATTCGCCAAAAAAAAAAAAAAAGTGAAGACGGAAAACAACAAATAAATCCGAACATAGTGAAAAACAGATGGAGTGAAAAGGAAATCTGCATCTGAAAATTCATTCAGCACACGACAACATTGCACATACAGATTGCAGCAACACGTCTGAGCCTACACACAATTTGATATATGCAATATATTTTATGTTGAGTGTGGGTTCACGTATAATTGTTGCGATGTGCCCAGAAATGTTGACGCTATGTGTGAATGAGCTTTCACGACTTTTTCAAGCTACAGCCCCAGCATAGTCAATTTACTACGATCAAAGTTTATGTATTTTACATAATAATACATAAAGGCGAACAAGGCTGCCTCGGAGACCCGAGCGACTACGCGACGATGACGACATCGAAATTCATTCAAAAAATCGGTTGGCGCCAAAAAGTTCGATTTACATACATGAACGTAAAACCGCAACAAAACGAGCGAAAAAAATCGTGTAAAAGACATAAACTGAAAGCATATAAAATGCATATAAAACCGTTGAAAAAAGACCACAGCGATTGTATGGTCACTGCAACCGTGATTTCGTCATCCGATTGACGTGGGGAGCGATGCAAATATCGAGATCATTAATAAATGCATTGACTAACTGCATGTGATCTTTAACAAGTGCAGAAGACGAAGACGGACACTTGAACGTGCGCGGCTCTGCGAATCTCGTTTGTTGTCAAATATAAACAGCGAGACGTCGCGTCCGTCGCGTCGCGTCGTAGCGCGTCATTTCATCGATAGGATATATGTAACTGGCAGTAGCTGTCTCATTCAGCCACAAGCGATCACGTTTTTTTTTTTTTGATTTTTTTTTTTGTATTGTTTTGTGTTTGCCTTGTTCTGTTTTGTCTTCTCAATCACACAGCTGCTTGATAGCATGCGTTTTATCAATGAACGAAGTTGCGTAAAGCGTCGCGCGTCGAGGCATGCGTTCCACGATCACGTAACTCTCATGCGGTGTGACGCGCTTTTTTATGTTTACATGCAACAAAAAGCTCTCGCCTCAGGATAGTTCTTAAGTGTATAACTTTTTTTGTTGTTGTTGTTTTTCTACTGCCGATTCGCAACAAAGCCCTTTTGTCTGTTTTCTTATGCATTTAGATGCTGCCAACTACTTACAGCTAATACTAAGGCAAGACAATCCAACAGATGGTTGATAAATGAGAAACAATGTGTTTTTAGGTTACACGCATGGAAAATGCACGTGAATTGCGTGAACATGTGTGATGGTGGTGACACTTAATTCATCGCCGCATTAACGGTCGCTCGATGTCTTGTGTAGGCGCTCTCCTTTATAAATGTTCAGTGTATTACTTATAGTTTTTTTCCGTCGCACTTTGAGAGGTTTTTCTATTTCGTTATTTTGTTGTTGTTGTTGTTGTCTGTTTCGTTTTTCAATGTGATTTTATGACATTTGAAAATCGTTTTAGACAATTTGCCTCGTTCGTCGAGCGATTTCCATCGGACCCCCTCCCCTCCCCACCCCACCCCATGCTGCAGCTTGAGGAGACACTTTGTCGACCTGAGGCGGCACAACTTTTATGAATGAAACGAAGTATGTACACACACGAGCATAAGTTGCACAATAATATATCGCGCGCCTACATATTTTATAGAGAAAATGTTACGCTGATACAGTCTTTAAGATACGGGCAGCACGCGTCTAGTTTTCGTCAACGTTTTGTCGTGCTGCCCCTTGTACCTTTCCCTTGGATTTTGTTGTTTTCTGCCGTCTTGTGAATCGACAATTAGGAAACTTTTGTCGATATGCACGCCACACAGCCCACTCAGCCATACAAATGCATACATGAAGACGTCTATTGCAGTTTGCTGGCGCTGTGCACGATTTCGCTGTGCCGAGTTGCTATCGAGTGAATGGATTGAGTTTCTTGAATGAAACGCATGTGTTAGTTTGTGAGCTTTTCGAACGGAAAACGCCATCAATGAGATCTTCGTATCAATGCAACAACCATCACGTTGATCATGATAATCTGTATCAATGGCAGAGTTTAGTGTATAATGTATTACGGCCATAAGACGTTTTACTGTATACGTTGCTTCATAATATATGCGTGCTTTATTTGAGGTGAATTGATTTTGAGAAAAAGTGGCACGTTTTCAGTGAAACTCGAATAATTAATTAATTGCATTTAAATGTTATGCCGTATTTATGCGTGAAAATGAAAGGCAATATTAATGGCCAATATGGTTGGTATTTAATTGAGTGTTGGTTCGCTTTAAAGACGACATTATGGTTTTGCAATTGACTGTTTGAAGTCATTTTACTTAGCTTTAATAATGTTCCTCAAAGAAATTCTTAGAAAGAACATTCTGCACCTTGTAAATTAGATGGAAAACGATGAGTATGGTCGCGTTTGATGTAACATTTATTAACTCTGATCTAATCTTATTTCATATTTGCCAATCATTACCTAAGTAGGGCATGACCCACGACATTCTTTCAATTACTACTCTGCATCTGATGGTGAAATATCAATATTTAAGGAAAATAATTTCATATTGCATTTTCAAAATGCATCAATTTTAACAGCATTTTAAACATCGATACTTTAAGTGTATCAAGAAAATCTTAATCTTGTACTCTAACTAAAATTAATCGAAAGAATTAATCCCCTGCACGGTTTAAATTAAAAAGATAATAATTTACTTTACTTCTTCTGGACTTGATTTAACAACTTTTATAAAAAAAAATCATGTGTCATGAATGTGAATTTAGTGTAAAAATGAATATATTCTATTCGATGCAAAATAGACAAAAGGCTACAAATCTTACACAATGAAAAGTGAGACACTGATCTAATTGATGTCATTAAAAACAAAGCATGTCTCGGCCGTAATCACATGTGAGATACTGTTTAGTACAAAGACGACGTAGACAATTCCCATAAAACTCACAATTAGCGATTTAAGGCAGTTCCTGCGTCGCGTCGCGTCGCGTCGCGTCGCGTTCATTTGTCATAACGACTCGCCATATGTTAAGCGACTTCGCGTCGCGTGCGTCGCGTCGCGTCGGTGCGGTGTACGGGCCGCGCCGCGCCGCACTGATCAGTTTAATAAGTTGACTTAAAGTCACAGGTCAACGGGAACAATGTGATATTATTTAATTAAAAGTCTGCGCTTCCAAATGGCCAGGGCATTTGTGTATGGCGTATTTGGCGAGCACTGTGCTAGGAGACGACTGACCACAGTCTTACGATTATAAGTGGAATTGGAGACAAATTATGCTACAGTGGATCGGTGCTTTCCTTTTGCTATCTGCGACAGGAAGAAGGTCATTTCTTGGCCGTAGTAAGTAATAAACATGGAGAATGCACAATTTGTTGTCTTATTAAGGAATTACATTGAAAGTATGTACGAATGTGAATGCATCCGTGCGGGCATTTGTTAATAGTTAATTGAATGGTTTGAGAATCTAACCTGGAGTGCTGCTGCCGAACCAGAGGGCGACCAAATCCTCGCTTGGTGACGTGTGATAGTTGCCATATAGATAGGGATTCGGATAGTCAAGCAATACACGACGAGACGGTGATTCGGCTAAATGATTACAATACAGAAAGAAGATTCAATGACGCTGGAGGATTCATTTTATGTAAATACAGAGAATGTGTCCGTTCTTGTGTACTTATTGTTATGACTTAATGCATCAAGTCATGGCACGCGCGTGTACTGTTATGTATGTATGTATATGGTTCATTAGGAGTTTGCGCAAACATATGGTTGGGATTAAATGTTGTGGGTACCTTGAGCTTGAGATGAATATTCAGCCGCTTTTTGCAGGTTGACTCGCGGTCGTGATTTTGCGCTGGATGATGCAGCTGCATTGGGTGAGCTTTCCAACAGCAGTTGTTGCACTTGCAGTATGTCAACGTATTCGTCAAGGCTGTTGGACGAGGAGGCGATGCCGGCTGTTGAGGTGCTGGGACGCGACACTAAGACGGATTTATTCATGATTATTAATGGGCTGGCCCAGAGTCATTTATATTCAAGTAGTTATAACAAGTTAGGGCTTTTTCTGTGCTAATTTTTTTTTAATTTTATGGAATTTGGAATAATTATTAATTTTGCCAGGTTGCCTGGAGAAAGAACAACATTTCCACAACTCTTAAATGCTCAAACATTCTCACTCGTTAATTTTAAGATGCAAGAGATTGAGGCAACTGCAAGTTTCCAAAGTAAATTTTCTTTTAAAAATTAAATTCTTTGCGATAATTTCAAAATCTCTTGTAAAAAAAAAAATTTAACCGAAATTCTAAAGAAAAAGTGTCCTTACACTGTTGATAGCCACCACTGGTGCTGGCATAAATGCTTCCAGCCAATGATGGGGCAGTGGTGGTGGTGCACGTTGTATGCAGATGATGATGCAAATGGTGTAAATGGTGAGCATGGTGGTCGCTGACTCCTATTTGCCTGAGGCTGCTGCCGTTGCTGCCTGGCTGACTACTGATACTGTTCCCACTAATATCGTGGCTGTCGATATTACTGTCATGATGGCCGCCAGATGTTGAACTTGAATATATTTGGTCACTTTCACGACGCATCGCTAACATTTTTATCACTTTTGGGAGAATAATTACCTCCACATATTATGTTTATGCGTGTATGAGTTTTGTGATTAATTTTTTTTCAATTTATTTTCTTTATTTTATTTTTTAATAATCATCGAATTCCTGAAAACATTCAAATACCACAATTTTAGATACAGTTGACCATAGTCAGATACAATGGAAATTTGACGATTGACCAAGCTGACGAAATACCCTATTTGGCGATTACATCCAAGTTTGTCGAGCGGCTTCGAACGGAAACGCGTCGACAAACCTGCGATGATGAAACCGTTCGTCCGCTTTGGCAACTTCTTCAAGACACATCTTGGTCACATTAATGACGCCATCTAGTCATATATATTGTAGAGTTTATCTATTTGGCGTTTAAGTTTAATTGACGAAAATTAGTTTACTATTTTGTTTTTGTGTTTTTGGAATTGTCTCATTTTCGCGCAAAGCTCTTTCTTGTTGTACTATTTGTCATATGCATTGTTTCACAGCGAACTCCGTCAGATGCCATCTTATATACTCTCTGGTAGCTACATCCACTATTTGTTTTAGTAAACATGGTTCAATTATTTAATTGTGACAATAACATACGAAGTAAATTGGCATCGCAGGAAGATGGTTTTAATAGTCGCGTGTTCTTTATTTGGATTTTATTTGATAATGCTTGAACCAGAGATGAGAATGATAATTACGATCGAATGCAATGGGAACTTTATTGCTTCGTTCGCTTCCTTATTGGATAATTCAGATAGTTGACATTTAACGATAATGTCGGGAATTATCTATCTTAGCAGGTATTTGTAAGTCGCTTTTTGATTCAGTGCAAGCGGTTGCCAAATTACAATAAAAACATCTTAATCAAGAACTTAGTTGACTTGGAAAAATAAAGTTGTAGAAACATTTACATCAGAAAATTATGAAAATACCTCTTAAAGCACAAAGTGTAAAAATTCCAGTAGAAAGAAAAAATAATCCCCTTTATAAGCTCAATTCTTTTCAGGACTACAAGTGCTTCAAGTGCTTCATCTGTTATTCATTTCTGAACTTTTTGTTACTTTTTGTTTAGTACTCGTGAGAAGTGCGGTGAACTGGGTATACAATGAAGATTGACGGGGGTCAAAGGATTCATTATCCTTATTTCATTCTGCAGCAAACGTATTAAATATAAGCATTTAGGTATAGTTAACTAAATAGAAAACAAATGATTTCTTCTCAAACTTTTCATTCTAATTGAGTAATTATTGAGTAAACATAAAATCTTACACTTGGCGAATTGTTTCATTTTGCTCAAAATATGTTATTATAATTAGGCATAGGGCAATTAAAAATGTAAATATCCGTTGGGAGTTCTGTTGGTGTTGCTATGGTACTAAGCTGGTGGCTGGCTCATGCGGAAAAGAGCACCAAAAATGTTAGGCGGCGAGTTGCCAATATGAAAAAAAGTTACGCATAGTTCCACTTTAAAGATTCGCACGTTGCCAAGAAATGAATCGTTCCTAATTCCATTCAGTGAATTCATAGAGTTAGTAAACGATTTTTTGTTTCATTTATTTATAATTCATTGGTTAGTAAGGTAACTTTAGAATCCAAAGTTGTCTAACATTTTGGCAGTTTGACTGACTTACAACTTGTTTGTTATGAAATAAATTGAACTCTTCTGGCGAGTTAAAATAATATTTTCCTTCAGCATTGCTGTAAAAATAACTTGAAATCAATTTACTGTAGAGTTTTGCTCTAGAGGCATCAAGCCGCCGGAGAAGTGATGTTCCTGGTACATGCCTCAAGAAGAGTCGGTTCTTCAATTAACATTTAAGGGTTGTTTGGACACCTTACTTATCGGCTTACGCTTGACAATGGTTTCAATGGTTAATTTCTGAGCAAATGTTTCACACAACAATGACAACATAATCCTTTTCGTTCGAATTTCGAAGCAGTGTCAATACAATGTACATTAAAAGAAACAACAAAAGGAGCTTTTTTGTTTGGCGCAAAATGATCATTTCTTGAGGCAACTGATAAACAATATTTTATTTATGTTTATCGTTGAGCGTGCAGCTGTTCTTGATATCATTTAGCTTATTAGAAGTAAGTGACCTTTTCAAAACATCATTTCAATAGAAGCCCACACGCGGATAAATGCCTGCTAAGAAACGGCGAAATGATATCCATTGAGAATAAGGGCGGTAAATGCGATACGAATTATTTCCGTAGAACATAGATGAATAGAGATGCCGACTTCGACACGAATTTTCTGTGAAGCTTTTACGGCTTTTATTTTTGTTTCAGCTTACATGCTTGTTTTAGTTGACTATCTAATAATACATTTACTTATTGGATTTTCATTCACTTGGCGACAAACTCACTTAAAGTTGACTATAAATTCACTGAATTGCGTTTATCATTTTTTGCACAATTTTGTACCTTTGCCAGTGTAATACATATATTTTTGTGGCGCTTTTTTTGTTGTTGTTGTTTAGAAACAATTTTGTAAAGATTGCCTCTAGATTGCCATTCACTTCACAATAACTTTAGAATTTTCTTTTTTTGTTTTGCAATTCGCACTGTATCACTGATTACTGATTACTACGTCACTCGTCACTATTATCCCTTCAAGATGGATGCACTTATGTGCACAGTTAGGGGGAGGACACGCGCGCCGCGACAGTACCGCGAGTTTGAGCTTAAATTTACCCCCCCAGAAGCAGTTGACGAAGAAACAGCTAGAAACTTCAAACTTTGGAAAACTAACTCGAGCCGGCCTGTAATCGACGAACCACCAACGAAAACAAGACGCAAAACTGTGGAAAAACAAAACAAAACAGCTACACTATATCCGTCCACCGGCGATACGTATACAACAATTGTTGTCCGTGTGGAAAAGACCAGCATTAAATGCGGAGCGCGCACGACTCTCGACGCGCTAATCGACAAACAGAACGTTGAACACGGTGTTGCGGTTCGCGTCCACTGGCACACGTTGAAAAGCGACGCCAAAGTCGCGCGAGCGTTCTTCTCCTACGGAAATCTACTCATATATGCACAGCGCTGCACGAAGCCACTATTCGCGATATATCTGGCGCTTTACCCACATAGCAGTAAACGCACATTGTGTGCAAAGTGTGAATAAGTTTCATACGTCCACGCAAAAGTTTTCGTTTTCCCCGCATTTACTTTTTTTTTTTCCTCAACTGTTTATGTTTCTGTTATTATTTGTTATGTATGCTTTTTGTTTGTTCATTTTCGTTTTCAATTTTTGGTAGTTGTTGTAATTTTTTTTTGATTATATTTTTTCAGATACGTGTGATTTTTTGATTTAGTTTTTACAACATTACTTGCGTGTGTACATGGTGGAAAAGTGCACACGAGTTGAGGAATTAAAAGTTAAGCCCACACAATTTCATGTGACATGCGCGAACTGTGAGACAATTTTGTAATAAAAAATAAAAAATAAAATAAGAATTGCTGTGAAGCCAAATATTTTGTCGTTGTTCCAATGTTGTGAGTTGTAGGTAAATAGTAACGACGAGTTTTTAACCATTTTTTAGAGCTAAACAAAAGCTTTACAAAAAGCATTTTTAAGATTAAAAAAGGATCTTTGATGAATTTGAGCTAAGTTTGCAAAGCTCATTCATTTGTTTATGTAAAATTCAATTTACGCAATATTACCATGTGGCCCATTACACACATGACACATGTACCATATAACATATTCATATCATTAAACACCTGTTGCTAATCCGCTACACAAGTCTCTCTTGTTTTCCTATCATGCTCCTTTCAATTAGTGCCGTTTTGGCGAATAAGTAAAGCGTATAAAGACCGACCTAGCTTTCGGCTTTTACCAGAGTGCGACAAAACAGTTACCATACACATGTGTGTATACAACATTTATAAGACGTTTGAACTTGAACTTCTACCCACTCAAGTTGATGAAACTCGCCACTGTTGCACAGCTTATACAACAATGCTATGCCATGGAAATTCAAGATGCTTTAATCTTAACTCATTTTATAGATTTATTTGTGTGGGTATCGGCGACCTTTGGGTGGGATTTGCTAGGGCTTTTTGCTAAAATTATTCCCAACAACATTTGAATGACACCATCTTCCCGCAGGTTCAATCGAATATTGTTGGGACACAAAAGATTTGGAGCGCTTGAGTTCTTTAAGCGTCGACTTTTTGTCTACGTTACATCAAACAAATATGAAGACATTCAAGAGTCAACAAGCAAAACGAACCAAAGTAAATATACTTAAACGGTTGGCATAGCATTTAAATGTTACCACCGAAAACATTTCAGCTGAATATGAAAACATATAATATGTAAATTCATTGCAAATTAGCAAAAAGCTTCCGAATTACCAGCCAGCAAGTCGAATGCATATACGCATGTAAATAAGCTCGGCGAGTCCATGCGCTCAGGGTAAACACCATTGATAGCTTGCACACATGACACAGCGAACACGCGTACATACGTATATGTAGATTCGATATTTATGTAGAAAAGCACGCCAGAAAAATAGTAATAATTTTTCGGCGTGGGCATTGAATTCAAGACAAGACGTGAGCACAACACAACAAAAACAAAAACGCACAAAATAAAATAAAGTGCAAAACAAAACATAAATGAGTAGCAAATAAATATTATATTGAGTGTATGAAGCGAAGAGATGAAAGTATGTGAATTTGTTGAACAAAAAATATGTATTTATGTATTTTATAAAAGAGGGATAAATGAACGTGAATAAAGCTGAATCAAATGGATCGACGGCGGATGAATGTCGAGATTCTGCGACACGTCCGACAACCAGACTTCTTCTTCCACCACAAATACTCGGATGCTGGATACTAATAAATAAACTGCTTGAAATTTGCGCAATTGCTTAAGATTTGACTTTTGAGTATTTGAAAGGTTTGATATTTAATCGTCATCAATAAAGTATACCACTGCCGCTTCACTTCAGTTCCGTTTATCAATTCACACCCACGGAAAGCTTTTTTGGGCTGACACTGATCGTATATGGTAGATGTTATTAAATATATAATTATACAAAATGGATTTTGACTATATCTTCTCAACCATTCAGTTAACTAATAATTTATATTTATTGTTAATCGAATTGACTTCTCACTATAAATTCCTTATTTTTTAACGCTGAAGCTTCTCTATTAAGAATATTTGGCATTTTCATTTTTAAAGTCAAATTCAAAAATATTACAAATTCGACTCTTAAATTTGAAAGCTTAATTGGTTGTAAAATGTTAATCGCAAGATTTTTGTAATTTGTTGCTATAAAACTAAGTACGTTTCTTCTTTCATTAAACAAATGTCATGCAAATCATTTTTAAATTAGTAAAATGTAATCCTTCGAAATTTAGACGTGCGTCAAATGGTTGGATGCAAAAACAAACAATTTAAATAACATACCATGTATGACCTTTAGACCCACTAATTAATATGCATTCAAACCCCAAAAGGTCATTGGTCAAGTTTGCGGTGAAACAGGACCAAAACCCCCCACCATCTTAACACGCTGGTGTCACAAGCTCATCAATCTGCACAATTAGCACTGACATTAAAATGGGGGTTGATATCCGCCCACACAAAGTCACTGATGACGGCAGCGCAGTTCGATTGAAACCGCGGAAAAAATGAAGAAAAACCTCATCATTTCGGCTAATCTGACCGATTATAGTCAACTGGTTGTTTACGCCGTCTTTTTCGCGCATCTTGCTGATATGAGCTGTGAGCACGCGGCGAGTGGGCGACTATAAATATAACAGATTCTGAGGCATTCGCGACGCAGCGACGCACTTGACCACCGCACTCCGCGTCGCGTCGCATCGCACCGGCCGCCGTATGATGGTCGGGATATTTTCAGCGAATGACATGCTTGCTAAATAAAAATGTCCGTATTCAAATGTGTAACACCGCGGATATTGGCGACTGACGTCACATGCAGTTTGTGACGCGCCGCTTAATTGCAACTAGGAAAATGTCTTCAAAAATCCAAAATGCACTTAAAGACAACATATAATTTATAAACGTCACCAACTGTCCGATTCGATGACTATAGGAAGTAGGAACCACCCCGCGACTTTAATGTCGTCGACGCGCCATTAAAAAAGCTCATTTTCCAACAGTGGCTTGATGAATACATTTGTGAAGCGGGCTCGTGCCCATTGTACTACACTGAGGAGACACACATACAAACATGTTGAATGGTGTTGTTTTTTTTTTTTTTTTGTTTTTTTTTTTGTTTTATTCATTCCCTTCATGCAAACAGATGAGCATATAGCGCGTAAGTCATAAATACTCACGCAGCTCATCGCGGCGCGTCAAGTTCATCAACGCACCCAGAAGAAGTGGCAACGCGCGCACGAGCATAAACACAACATTTTTTAATAACTTGGCGCGTGCGCCTTCATTAAATAATAACATCTCTCCATATTCACTATTCGCCGCTATAATATGTCGAGGCTCGCGCGCTTCTCCTGTACTATCCAATTTGGATGTAGCTTAATCATCAACGGTGATGGAAGTTCACATCTGAAAGCTGCTCTGTTTTTTTTTTTGTTTTTTTTTTTGTTTTTGGTCTCTGTCTTTTGTTTTTGTTCATCTTCCATCCTCCAAACTGTGTATTTGCACATCACTTCTGCTGCTAATCAGCATTTTGCAACAGAGAGAGGGAGATGCTCTGTTTAAGGCGATTTTTGTCTATTTTTAATTACACGTAAGCGATTGTGAGTCTATGTGTATTTTAAAACCGTAAAGACATTTAAAAAGGCGATGAATATTCATACGTGATGTAATGGCGACTGGTCAGCGAGTTTGTTTGTTTCCAAAAGCGTTCATTCACACTCAACGAGTAACGTTTAGTCACTGTTGGGAAAATGTTTCTAAAAAATGCATTTTCATCATAAATCGAACAATAAGAACAACATTAGATTCTTGTCCTCATGAATGTGTAAGGAACTGTTCATAAACTTTATGGAATAAAACTCAACATTTTATTATGATTTGCTTTTATAAAATTTTGTTGTTGAAAAAATCAACATAAACTTTTCAGCAAAACCGCGTCTGGTGCGCACTTTCGTAATTCTCAGCTGCATTCTGATAATAATACACATAAAAGTCAATAAATGTGCACACCGACGAACGACTCACTTATCGTGTTCCCCCACACGTTTTCTACACTCGCGATACTTTATTCATTGGTATACATTCCCGTTTAGCCCCCAATCCGCGGCCCACGCAGTTTACGTCACTCATAAGCTGTGTTTATATATGCTGGAAAGCTCTATGGCAACTGTTGCTCTTGTATTGTATAAATATTATGCTAGTATGACATTCAATTAATTCCATTTTTCAGAAATTGTCACCGGCACGATGCCGGAACAGAAGAGCAATTTCGCTAATTATAATGAGACGTGGCCTCAGGTAAACGAATTTATATTTTCACGTTCTAGGAAAGTGCTTTAAATTTAATTAAAACTACTACCAACATTTCTTATAATTAGGCCTAAGTCTGTGCCATTTGTGCTTACAACCATATGTAATGTTTTGAATCGATTCTGCATTTGTTTGCATGTTACAGAAAATTATGCAAGATTTATGGTAGAGGTGTGGGTGGCACCATTCTTAGGCAAATCCGCACACAAACAAGATATCTCAAAAGAAACAAAAAGCTGTAAAATAACATAGATGAATTTAATCAAGTACACTAAATGCGCGCTCTCAGAGTCAGGTGGGAGTCACTTAAAATGGAAATTAATAAATTGCGAAACTCCCTTACAATAAAAACGTCATATCCCATATGTACCTGGCACCTATTACATGTACCTATACCAATGAGCGAACACCCAGTGCCATGTTTCATTCAAGAAACTGCGTCAACGACTCGTGGCTTTCATTCATCTTGGCGATTCATTCAGCTTTCAGTCACTTTTTTTTGTTTTTTTTTTTTGCTGCCAAGTTTGTGCTTTTCGTGCTGCCTCAGTACACATACCATTTGGCTAAGTATGTGCGATTAATGCGCATAATTGGGCCTACGTATCGGATGGATTCAGCCAATGCCAGCGACTCGGAGACGGCCGTACTGAAGTAGTTGTCCTTGCGTTTCATGTGGCGACATTTGATGGATGCGTTTCGCCGTAAGTATTGTTGTCGGCATTAACATTTCATGCAATTGCTGGGCAATTAATGCAAATTGTATGTTTTGTGGATAATTTGAAAAATTGTCTTCGGCCAGACTTTTGAATTTTGTCTTCTATAATTCGTGTGTAGGAGATTTGTTTCTTCAAAAACAATTGTTAGTTGATGATTCAAGAAAGCTTCAATATTTTTGGAACAGATTGCAATATTAATATTGCAGAATCCTAAATAAAATTGAACCAATAATTAATCTTCCCCTAAAAAACAGAGTAAACTTTTATTCAAAATAAAATCTGAAATGACAATCCAATAAAAAGAAATTGAAATAACACTGATTTTGACAAGTGGATTATCCCTTTACTGATTTCGTTCGTCGACATCACACGATTTAACTCGATAATGCAACAACTACAACATATGGTTAATGACAATTGACAATAACAAGCAAAAACCGCAGAATGAAATCTCCATTCTACCTTCATTATTTATGAGATTAAAAAAAAGTCTCAGATTGATGAAGATTTCAACAGGAATACGGTGATTGTTCGATTTTAAGATTAATTCGTTGAATGTCACAAGTTCATGCAACTTATGAAGCGATCACGACAAATGTCATTAATGTCAAACCGAAGTCAATTGCCGTGAAACTTAAAAATACACCAAATGGCGGTCAAGTTCTTAATCCATATCATTGGAGGTGGATTTGTGTCAACCTTAACTCTCTGGTATTGTCGAGTTTAATTGGTCTAACACGGTGTCATGACATTCATTTCTAAATCCAAAATGTATTTAAAGAGCTAATTCAGTGCGACATAAGATGTGTCAATATATTTGACCTGAGAAATCAGTCAGCAAAAGCAGAAGCAGTCGGTAGCCAGCAGTAGCCCAACATTGAATTCCTTTCGTTGCACCTCGTATTGGAGAACACGGCTCCAAGCATCCATGCAACAAGTCTCGTCTGGCAGACAATGTGGGCTGCAAAACTGGCTCAAAAATACTAACAACGTTTACATTGTACATATGCATATAAAGTTATTAATACATTTTTTTTTTGTCGCTAATATCCACAACAAAATCATAATAAACAGGAAAAGGAGCACTCAGATCAAAAAGCCAACAGCACAGCGATTTGCTGGCCAGGAAAAAGATGTTTGACCCTTCCCACTGGCACGTGATAAATCGCACACTCCAATATGATTTTTATCAATTAATAAAATGAACGGCGTTTCGCGATTCGCTTATGATTTATGTGGTGACTGGAGACGACGGCGGCGACGACAACATGGACGTCTAGGCGCATGCCATCAGGTTTCATTCTACGTTATTTATCGAGCGGCTGGGGATTGTTCCGGGTATGGGCCACTCGACAGCGCCTTTGTATGCTCTTGATCCATTTAGTCGTCGTCAGATTTGCTTGAAGCTGCATTCCGTCGCTCCATTGGAAGCAACGGCCATGCGAAACCCCAACTGAACCTGATGGTGTATTGGTGTTGAATCCAGGAGTAAGAATAACAAAAAAAAAACTGCACACATGTCGCCTTCGTTTGCGGTGGGTTTTGTTCTCGGCTGATTCGTTAAAGTGCGACAAATTGTGTAGCAGCTTTGGAGTTTGGAGACGGACGGTCGAGGAGCAGGGAAAGTCTGGTGCTGCCAAGACATAGTATAAATTCCTGAAATGGAAAAAGTGCGCGCAAAAGGGACATTTGTACTTATTATTAAAGTGCGAAATGCGAATGAAAATGATAATGTCCACAGCACATAAAATATTTATGTTCAATTTATGAAGTGTCTGTTGTAATGCTGTCGCTTGGTTATGGCAATTGGCATGTCTTTTTTTTTTTGGTCGTTTTATGTATTTATTCTGCAGAAACTGATTGCTTCTAAAGCGACCATTCACCCACATTATAAAATAAATGTTTTACATAGTTCCTTAATTCGGCATAAAATGTAGTTTTAAGTTTTAACACCTTTTTATTGACAGTTGGTAAATTCTTGATGTAAGGATGGAGGATTTCTGGATACATACAAGATATTGAGTACCAATTTTTCTTTTACGTAAATTCGAATTTTCACTGGAGTTAAAATAGTTAAAATCATAAGAGACCTTCACTTTCCGGAAGCGCATTGATAGTTCTAAAATCATATTGCATGTGCATTTTGCATGCGCCAATAAACCGCATTTAATGGCACTATAAAACGTGTTATGTTATGCATTGAAACACTAAAAACGTGGCGCAAGTCAGATGCGGCTGATATAAGTTATGGGTCGGTTGCCAAAGTATGTCGAACGCTTCAGAAATGCGCCTATAAACGGTGCTGCAGCATATAAGTATGTACGAATCAGAGCTACATATGTATGTAGCTGCTTCCAAATCGCCAGTTTATTCTTAGTCCCTGGTGCATACGCGACTAGAAGAACTCGGCTGGTTCTGCTGCACTATGGCAACCGATGTTTTTCATATCAAACAGTGATTTGCATTTAATGTCATATTTTATTAAGTGCATAAAATCATCATAAAATGTAGTGGAGCTTTAAAAAAAAAAAACACCCCTTTTAGTGCTATCTTTTGGCGCATAAATAATGTGTTTCCGTTTTTCTCTCTCTCTCTCTCTCTCTCTCTTCCTCCCTCTCTTGTTGTCTTTAGTTGTTGTTTCTTCGTGCATTTCCTTTATTTGGTGCTGAGGCTTTTTCCGTTTCTTGTACGGTGTTCACACGTTTGGGTCGCCTTGATGGCCACGTCTAAGTTCGCGAGAAATGCGTGAAACTTGAATGGACCATGGCACTACTGCGCTGGATGCATATATGGAGAGCGATATGCAATATTTCATACACTGCAAATGCCACATAACATACGAGAGGACAGTTTTTTACTATATCAGTTGCGGTTTTCATTCGTTCATTTATTATTTCTTTATATTTATGGACCTTTTATAGCGCGATTATTTGTAACGATTGTTTTTATTGATTATTAAGTGTTGGGAAATTGTGAGGCATTTATTTGCGAAATGCACCAGCAAATGGATGGAGTGCAGCGTATGTGTCTGCATGTTTATTGCACAAACGAACGACAGGCGACTGTTATGTTAGGTTCGGGTTATTCTGCAAGCGAAAGAGAATAGCTAACTTAGGTCACGGGTTCTTACTTCTTCCGGGATCGCGAAGTGGATTTATCAGCTTAATATATTTGTTTGGCTGTATGTCGATTTGATGTTGGGAATGCAAAATTGTCAATTCTAAACCTTTAAAAAAAAAATCGTTAAAGCGAACAGAACATAATTATTATGTAAAACAAATTTTAAACGTTTTTATAAGAAACCAAGCCACTGGGCTAATACAGAAAGAATATTTTAACACAGAATTTCATTTGAAGCCGTACGTAAAACTAAGGATGACTGTAAAGTGAAATTGAACTAGCTAATTTCCTGGTAAAATGTTCATATTTGCCATAAGTGGAAAATAAAAATAATTTTATACCGAGAAGAGACACTAGAAAAATTGTACCCAAACAATTTACTTTTGGCTTCAAAATTGAGCCACCTAACGGTACTCTTATATGAATTCAATTGAAGTTTAAAAAAATAAATCTAACATTTGCACGTGCAAAATGTTACATTTGAAATCGGCTAACATCTGGTAATTTATGCTGAAAATCATGATGTGGACATTTTTACACTGAAAGTGTTTAGGTTCTCATTAATGCTTTTAACATTACTCATTTGTTTCTATAATATATATATGTACACACATTGCGTGAAATATTCGAGTGTAAACTTAACTGTTTAAAAATTTATAGGCATTTTAGAAAGAGGAAAACACTTGAAGTATTTAATAAAAACTAAAAAAAAATCCACATGAATCCGTCCAACACAAGGAAAGTACAACATTCCAGCAATTATTATATTTTTTCTCCATACGCGAATTTTATTTTCGTATGCATTGAAATTCATGGGCGCGATGCCGCGTCTCGTTACAATGTTTATTTTGCCAATGCATTGGTTTCCCGGCAATAATAACAATAAATTGAAAAGAATACACCAGCCAGAATGCAATAAAAGAAAAGAGTCAAACGGCAAAATATATGAATATTGGCAGGAGAAATACTAAAAAAAATGCGTAGCAGCTCAGCATAAAATGATTAAACACATAACGACTATTAAGGGCAGGGATGACCAGGCAAAACATTGTGAGCGCCACAAAAATCAAAATTCATAGAAAATGTGTATTTGTAAAGAATACAAAACACAGAAATGCAGGTATTTCGCGTTAGTTTAATGAGATATAAAATTAAATAAATGTTAAACATTTATGTATGATAATTTTCATCACTCAGTCGTGTCCTTATTTTTAAATTTTCTTTTCGGCAAGAGAGAACGAGAGTTGTTGTTAACTCGCGGCGTGTAGGACAGGTCAGCAATCAGCACATATGCAGGGAAGATGCAACACAGGATCCACGTCTCGCCACAATCATCCTAGCTGCGATATGGAGACGGACCACATTGGCCATAGCAAACAAGTCAGCCAGCAACTACATACATATGTACATATGCCAGCGAATCATAAACGTATAAACAACACCACTTTATAGTCGCATCAAGATGATGTTTTCTTGGCTTCTTCTTATGTTTATTTATTTGTTGCCTCAATTCTTACATTCGCCTTTGCGGTATATTTCATATTTTCTTAAACATGCATTTCAATTGATTTGATTCAAGTGTTTTCCTCCCATCAGGGCAGACCTTATCAAGCCACGCAGTCGATCGTTGACGATATACTCGATATATGGTACTCGCGTATTCTGCTTTGCGCGTGCATTTGTCTTACAGTGCAACCGTATTGCATTCAATGAGAACATTGAGAACGTGTGCGCCTATGTGATCTTTATAATGCAGCACATCCTCCAAACTGTTATAATAACAAAACAATTGTATTACCTGAACTGCTTCTTTATTGAAAATGTTTTATTGTGAGGGCCGCGGCCACATATGCTCTTGATTGCCAGCCTCATCGCGTCTCTGTGCCGTCTCTTGTAGCCTGGCCTACGTCTTTCATTCATTTTGGTATTGTTAATTTCGCGCCTCATTGTTTTCCTTTTAAAGCCAATCTTAGAAGTCAAGTGGGGTGTGCTACAGTACTTGAGATCTGCGGTCTTGCTTATGAAAATAACCACCTTTATGGGCTCTGGCTACGCGTTGACTGCATTAAATCATCGCAAGAAAAGAATCTATGCGCGATGAAGATTGTGCGCGTATGGATGAGACACGAGAGAAAGGAAGGGGTTTACATAAATAAATACACATCAACATTAATAAGGAATAATTAATATAACAACAAAACGTTGGAATAATAAACGCGCGCCTTCTTAAGTGATGCATTCGGTATTTTCTTAAACAATATACCGGGCACTGAAATGTACTCACGCGCCGTACTTGAATATTATATGATCTTAATAAGGTATATTAGGAATGAGCATTTTATTTATAAATATTCTTGATAATCTCCATATTCGAAGAATAACACTGGTCATCCATGCAAAAATGTAAAGATAAACAATATGTTTACGCATATGCTGCGATCCGTCGAATTGTGCTCTCAAATGCCATTGATGCTATGCAAGGAGTCATCAAAGATGGAATTCAGCGCAAAGATTGACGGCCGCGGTGTCTTTTGTGGTCCAGCGGTGGCAGCGTCCAGCTGTTCCCATTATTCTTCGATGGCCGCCCTGCTCAATCGATTATCCGCATACGATGTGGCTGCAATTAATCGCAATTACTGTGTACATTGTTGTGTAAATTGAACTTCATTCATAAGATTACGCTAAGACGCAATCTCGGCGCGCGTCAGCGGATGTACTGTTTTAGCGCACCGCTTGATGGTCTTCTAATCGATTGCCGGTTACTTTTCGCGTTTTCATCGTCGACGTACCTTTATTATCGCTTTTAAACTGCGTGTTTATTAATTAAGCGATAAATCATTTTACATAATTTATTGATAGGATTGTGTTGCTTCTTTGTGTAATTTGTATGTATGGTAGTGTTTTGAGATAATGCAAAGACGAGGGATTGATAGGCATGTGCATGCGGTTCTTAGAGTTGATATTTTAATGACTTGTATAGATTTGAATTTGTTTATGGCGCCTGAAGGCAAAATCACCTCTCATACAATGTAAGATGATAAGATTCACTTGCATCGTTTGAAATAAAGCGTGTCGTCGCATTCAAGTCAGTGTTTTATGCAAGACAAACTTTTACTTACATTGTTTTTGTGACACTCTTTTGCATTTCGAGTTTGATAAGAAGCCATGTTAAACGAGGGATGCCTGTAAAATTATATTGAGCTAGTTAAATAATTTCCTAGAAAAATATATTTCCAACTAAATAAATTATTTTGCATACGTAGAAGAAGATAGCACAAATGCGCGCAAACAAGAGCGTTTATTTCGTATAGCATTCAACCTTGAACCATTTAACGGTGAATTCCACAGAATTGAAAAACAAATGTAACATTTGTTGTTTTGTAGCAACAAAGTCTTTACTGGCAATTCGTTGTGCAAAATCAAATGGTTAAATTATGTTTTCACAAAATATTGGATGAGAGCAATTTATTATCGTGTACTATTCAACCTTGAGCCATTTAACGGTAAATCGTTATTAAATAAATGAAATGAAATGTAAAAACTTCTCTTGGAAATGTAACATTTATAGTTTTGTGCCAACAAAAATAATTAATTAAACAAAATGATTTTATCTGATGACAATGTATTTTTGCGTTACAGGTATACCGATTTAGCTTCATTTATGGTAAAATAAATGGGTATAGTAATTAATAAAAACGTTACTGAACTTTCAACATTTTTCAAGAAGTTAATCTCCCAAAAATGTAAGAATGTTTATTACAGGAATTATTTTGAAAAATCGTCAAGATGTTTGTTCATTCGTCTTTTTAATAAAACAATCATTTAATATATTGATTAGGAAAATGCCGCCGGTTATTGAAGCCAATAAATATTTGTTACTCATAAGGACTCCATTACATCTGGCCATATGTATATGTTGAAAATGACGCAGCATTCCATTTGAATAAATGCATCCCCTGCAGTGTACCGTAATGCATCGGCTGCGCTTCAGACTGGAGATTTGAATCGGCTACCATATGCTAGGAATGGATACGTCGATATGTTAAATGATGCAATAATTCGCGTTTTCGCCGCGCAATATGATTTATATAGAAACTCGATGCACGTATGTCGGCGCCTTGGGTGACGTCTTATTTGTGGTTCATTACGGTTGGACTTTTCGCTGTGTCCTAGGCCCTAGCTGGATATGGTATTAATTTGCTAACCACCCAGTGGCCAAACGAAGTCGTTTCAAGGTACAACTTTTTGCAACACTTTTGATTTGATATTGGAAACAAATTTGGATTCAATTGTATGAATGTGACTTTAAAGAACGTCTCAAGTCTCAACTTATAGCGCAAGCACGACAATTGCAATAGCTGCATGGCCCTTAGGGCAAAAGTACATGCCGCAACATGTTGTGTGCGTTACTTATGGGCAACGGTCAAGACAATATTCTGACGTGGCATGCGGTCAATTTGAAAGGAAGATTTACAAACAAATTCGCGCTGTGTGGCGCCCCCATACAGATTGTGGTTATACGAGCGCGGCAACGTCTTAAAGCTACGCAAGAAATAAAGGGCTAGACGACGACCATTCACGTATACCATTCGTAGTTCTATTATGATCAAGACGTTGGCTTTTGAATTTGATAGAAGCTTTTCAGAAAATTATTAAACTTTTGATGTATTTATTAGTTTCAGTGTGAGTGATTCTATCGCTAACATATTTTAGATTGGACTTTGATTGAGAATGGAAGACGCGCTGTGCTGCTTTTATGTATCGACGGAATTATTGTCTGAAGGTAATTATTTTTTGATATTTTTTTTTAAAGAAATGACTGTGGCACTACAAAGTAGTTCATTCCAACCAGGCAATAAGACGCCAGTTTATGATTAATTACATAGATATAAAATGTATTAGAATTTAAAATATAACTAATATGTTGACCATTTGGGTGATGAAACACTGTATTTGCTTCCTAATGGATTTATGTATATTATTCAAAAACATTTAAACTATAATTTTATTCCTCGAAATTCTTCCATCAAACGTAAATATCGTAAAAGGAAAAACGAGCGAAATATACATTCAAATGCAAAACGAGGGATGGCTGTAAAATCTGCTTTAACTTCTCAGAAAAACCCATTAAATAAATTCAACCGAATTGACACAAACAAGGGAGAGAACAAATGTACATAAAGCAATTACATTATGTGATGACTTTAACCTTGAGCCATCCAACGGTACATTTTGAATAAATGTGTAACTTTTTGGCCACTACAAGTAATTTGTTAGCATTTGTAATTCTGCAGAAACGTTTATAGTTTTTATGATATTTTGAAGGGCATTAACTTTGAAGATGTATTTGACAGAGTTTAGGACGCTTTAATTTTGTATTTATACCATTAATAAAATTAGGATGAACAAATAAATATTTCATATACATATGTACATATGTAGATAAAGTAAATGTAGCAAATTATTTGACCACCCCTTGGCGTATATATTATGTCCAGTGTCAGTGTCGCTTGTAAGCGACTGGCCACAAATAATTGAAAGTCACCTCTAATTTGTAAAATATGCACAACAGCATGTATTCCATATTCATACATTATGCGATCGACATAATACGTCCAACGCAACGCAACGTACAACATACACATGCGCTAGATTGCAGCGCGTACACTGACTCGCGCAGCTACACGCATGCTGGACAGCACATGTAAAACCGGTGGTCTCACAACCGTGTGTTCACTTAATTACTTAATGCGCATAAATCCAAGTCGATCTTCGGAGAGGAATCAGCTAATCGCTTAACATAATTTACATGTGCTCCGGCTACATGCATATGAGTGCATTCAATTAGTCACCGCGCGCTTGCACACCAATCGTGTACATGAATGCACATACAGTTGCTGCAGAATGCGCCTTTGGAGAGGATCTCACCTGCGCTGACCGCATCGACATGCCGCTGAATGTCGGATCAGTATACCATATGTGATATGTAGTATGTAATGTAAGTAATCGTAGTAATATTCAAAATGTGTTCGGGTTCGCCGATACATTCAATGTCTAGCCTGAACAGTGGCTTAATGGCAATACATGGAAAATGCTCAATACGCGGAATTTTCTTTTAATCAAAACATTTTTAAGATTTGCGATACGGATTTACGGATGTTCTGTAGAATTTCTTTTCTTGACGTGGTTGCTAATTATGTAAGTAAAGATATTTGAGATTCCTTATAGCCAAATCAGTTAATTAATGTCCTCTGACTTCACCGTCACTGTAAATTGTTTACTCCGTTGGAGCATTTTGGTTTAGATTTTGTTTAGCAAGAAAAACCAAATAAATCCAAGAAGAATGCCGTTATTTCCAGATAATGATTGTCCTTAACAATTGCGATTCACGCCTTATCTTGAGAACCATGCAAATTATGCAGTAAATATGTTTTTCAACATTTTTGGAGAGAACATTATCGCAAAAATTATAGGGATATCCATATAGTGGGCTGAGCTCAGCAAAGTCTAAAATGCCATAAGCTTCATCTTGAAGCTTCATTCACTCAGTTCGGTTCTGCTCTTTACGATTTCATAAATGTCGGCGTCTTGTGTGCGGCCACGGCGAAATTGATGGCTCTCTTGACGTGTTGCATATTATTTTGTAATAAATAAAGAAGAGTTTAACATATGTACATACATACATATCACATCAACTATGCGTTTTTTTTTTCGTTTCTTATTAAATTTCAATAAGTTCAATTTATGAACAGTTTACGTTTGCGTGCAGGGCAATTTGTTCAGTCTTTAGAATTGGTGGTTTGTTTGACGTGAGCGGTTTGTACAAATTATTAAATCATTGACTGATGGGTGATGCCGTACGAGTTATGAGTTATGACTGATGCGAAGTGCGTTTTCTGTTGAGCTGTCCAATATTTATTGACATTAATTTTTTAGTTAAAGAAGTCAATGCCAAACTGGTAAATCCAAGATCACATCGATAATTCTTGCCCATTGTGCGTGGATGCATTAGTTGAATGGGTACAATATGCTGACTTAATTCACATTGTACGACAATGTGCAATGCAGAAAGCGCAGTGTCGGTGCACATTCAAAGTAAAATGCACAGAATGGCCAAACGCGAGCGAGCGAGCGATAGCGGACATTTCGCGTCGAACGCAGCATAAAACGCGGGCCACATAATTTATGGCCACAAAGATAGATAGATTTTTAAATGGGCTTTGATTAATGATCTCATACAATTAGGCTTTTCAAAATTGTATGGAATTAACGTAATGATGGTTGCATACTTATCAGTATTTAAATAGTACTTTGCGCAGCTTGCTGAGCTCGTCTATTATTGTGGCTGGACGGTAAACTCGCGCCGGCGCGCTGGTGCATTGTGCGAACCTATAAAGACGAGGCGAGATGCATAGCGAACTGCATTGCGAGTCTACAAGGATATGCCAATGCTATTGTTTCGCTGAATGCCATTAAGGGCATTATCCAGGCGGATTCGCGCATGGATGAGACAGCTTGGCGTACTAATATTGCTTTTGGTAAATGGTCAGGAGCTTATAGACAATTCTTGTGAATGCCGGTTTTTTTTAATTTTCCGAATATTAACTATTCTAAAGTTTACTTTTTATATTTATTTAACATGGATCCTGGGAGGTAGCAAGTTTTAATCTGCTTGAACATGTCGATTTCTTCGAATTTACAATACAAATCATAATTGACGCGAATTTGTGTTGCCAGACTTACAAAAGTACGAATACCAATTATTCAAAGCAGAGGCCCCATAATTTCTTAAAGTGTAATATTGAGTGATTGTGATCGCTATTTAATCAGCACTTCTCGATCAGCGAACATTTAAGAACCTCCACATATTAAAGACAATCACATTTAATAACGCCATCCATAAACACGCTTGGAATTTGAAAAATTGAAAAGAAAATAGTGGCAGCCTTTATTTTCAATTCATACAATCAATTTACTACAAGAAGGAAACAATAGTCCATCTTAAAGAACTAAACGTACCTGTTTACAGTACTTGTGGTTGTTCTTTTCACGATTACCAGGTGCCTCATCAATTTCGATCTTCGGACTCTTAGCTGAAGTCGCGCAGTCAAAATATTTGAGTCATCTTGGGCAAATAAAAGCTGTTAAAGCTTCAATTGTTTGATTGTGCGGTGACGCGACGCGGCGCGTCGTTATGTTTGCCGTGCGCCAAGCTCATGGTGTTTGATTGGTAGGCGCATCTACATACATATATGTACATATGTATTGTATATTTGATTCCCTGAACTTTTGCTAGATACACAAGCCACATGCATATAAAATGTTTGTATGATTAAATCGTGCTCTTAATAATTTGTGTGTATCTGCTGCGGTCGATCTGTTGTTATGTGGCTGCCGTCAAAAGATTTCAATCTTTTGTACTAGGTATTTGTAAAGGATCGTTAAGCGTTTGGACGAGATAAAAAGGGAAAGAATTCCTTTGAATGTACCATTTAATTGCAACTCATTTATCTTAGTCTAAATGGCACCGATTTGTTAGTGCCACGTGTTTAAATTTACATATGTTTTTCATACATAGGTTTGTTTCGTTTTTTATGTTGCGGCCAATCGGATGGTATAGCCACTGGCGACATTGACAATATCACGTTAAGACTTAAGACACTTTACTTCCCATTTACTGTAATCCGTCTTATCCGCACCTTAACCACACGACGAGAACGATCGTGTGCTTTATTGAATGCTTATTTACGTCATAATTCTACTAAATTGTCCAATTCATATTGCAATGATGCACAATAAATTCCCGGTACTGTGGTCATTATATATTCAATGCACTTATTTTATCAATGCATCCAATCGAAAGTGGAAAATGCAGCCAAAGGAAAATAGATGCGGCGGAAGATCGCCGCGGTGCGGCGCGGCATTGTGTTCGCGGCCCCTGTAGTAGCCAGCCTCAAGTATGCTGTTTAATATGGGTGATCTGATCGATTGTACAAAAGGAATACAAAATGATCATGACTTGCAAGACGGCAGCATCATATAGTCTAACACTAAGATTTTCGTTAAAGAGAACAATAAAACGATTTGTAGAAAATTAAATAAAAAAGAATGAAAAAAAGGAAAATAGCGCCGCTTACAATGTGATCGTTATTAGTGAGAAATTATTATGATTATGGCGCAAGATAATCTTTATTCATACATATAGTTGAAGCATACAAACTTACTGTTAACATAATATTATGCTTTGACATATAAAGTTAATTGTTTTACTTGCCCGCCATGTGGTAGACGATCGAGGCGATTATTTTGCTTGTTTTCGTACATTTATTCGTTGTTGCAATATCACTTAAATACATTGATCATTGATAATTGAAGTCGTCTATATTGTTTGTTGTGCTACTGGTGGGATTTTATGTTCATTTGCTTGTGATAATTATGTTGAATGTGTGTCAATTTAATTAAGGAGCTCTTTTATTTATAGTTATTACTGTTCAGTTGTGATCAGTTAAGCCGATTATTTATAAGGAGTTTTCTTCAATGCAATGCCTTTTGTTTATAAAAAAACTGGTAAAAACAAAAATATTTGTGAGGATCAATCAAAATCCAAATTTGTCATTGAATTGGGAGTGCAATTACATTTTTTAATTGCGGCAGCTTTAAACTTTATCTATAAAAATACTTTGTGTATTTGATAATCGGGAGCTGTTTCTCCCATCTGGACGTATCAAATTTATGCTGTAAATACGATCAAATAAGGCCCAAAAATGTTGTATAAAAGTTCATGAGAGTTTGCTTTATCAGTGGTAAAAAATAATCTAAGGGACTTAGGAGCAAATCTTAGCGTTGTAAAAGCCTTAAATTGGGGTTGCCCATTCATGGGCTCTTACCCAAGCACACCTCGGTGCTGTAAAATTTTCCGGCGGCTAGTTTAAACAAATTAATAAACTACAAAATTTCAATGACGTTAATATAATATCTATAAATCAATAGTCTTTTGAAAAGTGATTTTTTAAGTTGGTTGTCGATTTTTCTTGAATATCACTTCCTTTATTATCTCAAATATGTAGATTGACGCTCACATGCGCATTCCGATGTTAAATGTAATCTAACCAAGCAGATTAGCCAAACCGAATGATGACACAATTTAATTAGACGTACACAATCTTCTCTGGTGATGTTTCTGGATAAAAAAGACAAATATCTAGTCTCCGTTGGAGTCGAAAGCCGCTGATGCCGCCAAGAAAGCTCATACGATACATATTCCAGTTGTCTGCTGTACGCGGTGCGTTATAAAAAATTGGACCCGCTTGAGAAATGAGAAGTAGCGCTTTGTATCAAAGATAACGAACACATGGAGTGAGGCATAATCATAAAAATGTAATAATAAAGTGAAAAAATCAAAAAAAAAAAAAATGGAAAGGTAAAACTAGGAAAAAAGAAGGAAATAACTCCGTCACGAAAAAAAAAAAATTAAGTGTATGCAGACAACATGAAACAGCAACGCGCACGCCAAATCTACATACTAACGATCGCGATCATATTAAACAAATTGAGGTATTTTAAATATTTACATTTCCTTTGTGAGAGACGCGGACGCTTCCATGCGTTGCGTCGAAGCGCGCGCGTTTTCTGAAGCCGCGCGATGGATTGTAGATCTTACGAAGGAGGCAGGAGCATTCACAAAATAGAACAAATGGTTTGATTAAGCGATTGCTTTGATGATCTTTCTGTTGTTTCTACTTTGTTCTTTTTTATCAATTGCTTTTCTAAGATTTCCCCCAGCTTGTTGAGTTTGTGCGTTGCTCCTAACGAAATTTCAACATTTGTTACTAATTTGAATTCATTAGGTTGACATTGGAAGGAAGAAAAGTAAATAAAATTCTTTTCGTGCAGAATCTTCGAATTGAGTTTTTCATGAAAATTTTCTATATGCAAAACAGGTGAGTAGATTCAATAGAAATCAAATGCTGACTTAATAGAATCGACAACAAATGAAAACCTCAATTTTGCGTACATATGAAGCACGTACCTGCGCCGCGTCGCGTCGGTACATAACTCAGGTGTCAGACGAATGGCGTACGCTACTATAAAAGGATATACCGGCTGTAAGCACATATTAGCGAAATCATGCGAGTAATCTGTCGAGTACTTGATCGGCGTACATAGAACGGCATAGAGACGCGGATTCGGCGGGGCCGGTTGGGTCGACCGCTTCCCAGCCACCATATATTTGTGTGTTCGAATGCGACATGTGTAAATTAGCATGTGAGCCGCACACCGCAACTATTCGCGCATGATTACAACTTCAATTTGCAATGGACAGCTATTAATAATGCCAATTTCATTGTTATGATATCATTTGTTTTAATCAGTGCTTAGAGTACTTAAAGGTACTAGCTGAGATGGAGCTGGACGCAGCCGAGTGTCTCTGATAAAATACTAATGACACATCATCTTTTACCGGTTTGTCGCCGCGGAGAGCTAAGGCGCGCTTAAGTCACCCGCGCGCTATCAACATACCGACATATGGCCGCGTTATACTTTTTTGTTTTACATATGGTATAATTATGCAGCGGTGTGTCATCGCACGTTCGTGAATTTATTCCAGAACAGCCGGTCGCATTATCTCTGTTCAGCGCTGACCAAATCAAGGCATTTTTATTTTTGTTATCCTCGTCGCTTTCATGTACTCTTTTGCGCCTTTTCTGGCTTCACATGGCGATTGTATAGAGAAATGTATGCCTGGACTCATTAGTTATTTTGCCATCTTACTCAAAGTGGCACAGAAATCATCAGTTGATTGGTTTTGGCTGTAACAGCTAAGGTAAATCCAATTTAAATGAAATATTTGGCCTAGCTTCGTTTGTTTAACGAATTAATTAATATAGGAGTTTTTTGTCTTCATTCGATTCTGGACCACATGTTGGTTTTTTTAATATCTAATGTGAACTTTAGTCTTTCGCCTAATATCGTTTTCGTTCCATATTTGTTTTTTATTAATTGATGAGTAATTTTGGAAGGTGATGTCAAATTGTGATCTAATTTTATCGATTCGTTGGAATCGAATGACAAAAAATGTAAACACCTGTTTCTGATGCAATAGAAGATGGCCTCATCTTCAAATAAAAGTATAAGAGAAGTGTTAAGGAATACTATTTTTTTTTTTAAATATTTATAAACAATTATCAAACATGTAATTATCTTTATCAAAAGCTTGTCGAGTTAAAATGGATTTTGAAAGAAATCAGAAGTTCGTAAACAAAATCAAATGTTGTCAAAATATATTGTAGATAGAATTCAGAAAATGTCAAATATGCTTGACAGTAGATTGGATGTGTTTTAAAATTAAGAAACGATCGTTCATTTAAAAATATATTTCTCAGACAATCTGTCAGCACAATGTCATGTCCATATCCACAAAAGACACTCGCTTCAATGCTCAACATGTAACAATTGAGCCGGTCAGCTATCATGTTAAAAAGATAACGCTTCACACATGGGAGATGAAAGCTTATTCAAATAAACACGCGGCAGGGAGGGCCGGCGAAATAGTTATATACGTACAACACCTAGATGTATCCTTAAGCAAAGGAATTTAATCAAAAAGTAATCTTTATTACATGTAGCAGAAAAAACTCAGTTTTCAACTCAAAATCGTTGTTTGACCTTGAAGGTTTTTTTTTGACTTTAACATTACAAAAAAAAAATATTTAAAAAAAAAACGAAAAATGTGTTTTATTATAAATGGCTTCCTACATCACATACTCAAATTTGGTTAAGTTTGGTAAAGCCGTTTAGGAGCTGTGGCCAAAACGATCGTACGGACGTACTGACATACATTTTTGGTCGCACAGACATTTTTGGGTTCAGGGGGTGTCAAAACGTGTTTCCTCATCATTAGATTTTTTTGTCAAAAAACTTTGGATAACAAGAGTTCATATACTACCCCATAACGTTCTTTTTTTTTGAAAAAAAAAAAGGTAGGATCTTGTTGGTACGTATATATTATATTATATAACTAAAAACGTATGTGTATAACTAATACTCAGCTGTACACTTTTCAATCAATTCATTCCTTTGCTTGTTATTATTTATTTTTGTTTTCACTTAATTTTTTGTTTCTGCTCGTCTTTTGAGTTTTCCGACGCGTCCAAAGATCTATGTAAATATAGTCAATATTTTTCTTAATCATATCTTCGATATCACATATAATTCGATTTTCGTTTTTAGTAGTGTTTTTTTGTAACTTTTAAAATGTTATTTATTACGATGTAGTATATGACATCTATTACCCGAGCGGCGGTAACGGAAATTAATCTGAATATAATACACACATATGCATAAAAATAATAATTATATTAATAGTGAGATAAAAAGAAATCAACAAGACAGATAACTACAATATAAACACGAAGTTAATAGAAGGGAAATGACGGTAAACAACAAAACAGAAGAGTGAAAATGCATTAATTAAATGTACGAAAAAGAGGTGGAAGAAATGTAGGGAAATAATTAAGTGCCACCAGATTGGAAAAATCAAAGAAAATGAATGGAAGAGACAGGCAATTGAAATGCAAGTGATTTAATGTGGGGTATGGAAGGCATCTACATTGTACGGCCAATATAGGCAGGGATCGAGAACGAAGTGCGCAAGATCGAGATCAAAGAAGATCAAATGAGATCGGGAAGATTGGTGCGAGCATTAGAAGCGGCACTAATGTCAATTAAAATATGTTTTATTACAAATATATGCGACGATTGTGCGCCGGGTGGCAGCCGCGGGGACGACGGATGCTGACTGCAACATACGTGACGCTCTTAGTTTCATTGTAATTTCTTTGAATGACATTTCACATTGCATTTTAATTAGCACCTTAGTTTAAGTGAATAGGTGACCTTCTTTCAAGAGAAAGTTCTCAATGTCTAAATGGTAGGCAACGAAATCATTAAAGATAGCTATTAATCACGCGAATGTAAAATTGGTAATAATTTTCTTCTTATGCAATTATTTTACAAATTATTTTCAAATGTCAAACAATGAAACTGTGGAAAACTGCTCAAATTGCACAAATTCATCAATGCATCGTCAACTTTCGTGCAAAACGTTTATTTAGTCGCATGCATGTGGGTTATTAAAAATTAATTAAAACAAAACGTGTGTTGTTGTGCATATTAACAGTTCAATTTCCGCATCTAAGACGGCATGGAAAGCCACAGTCTATCCCAGTCGCATATGCAAAACATGAAGTATATACATATATATGTTGATGCATTTATCGTTTGATGTAAAAACCAGCTCGAGCGCTTGTTGCCAACATACATCCATGGAAATTTAGAGGCACACAAGAACCATAAACGTGATGACAACAACAATTCGCGGGCGCTGCAAATCCAGTACGAAAATACCATCCGACGCGACGCGCTGCGACGCAAGGTACGAGCAGTCGGCGGCCGGGGAGGGCCTGTACGGCGGCAAGCCAACATACATTATATATGAAAGCTGAGGCACAGCTATGCGGACGGCACATGTTACAACATCAATGAAATTCTGGACAATAGGTGACACTTGGACAGCATTTTTTTCATAAAATCACATCGACACGCCGCAAATAAGGTGATTACATTAAAATCGATTCACTGCCACCGTTGGACAGTCAATCAAATGAAAATCACACAATTGTATAGGCGGACATGTGTGGTGGGCTGGCGCGCGCGGGGCCGCGACTGGCTAACGCATGTTGCTTGTGCAACATAACAGGCCTGTTTGCACTTACATACAAGCTGTTCTATGTGCTCGTACACACATGATAATGCTCATACTGTTATGGTCACAAGTGATCGCAAAATTTGTAAGTACTAAGAAATCAAAGCAAAGACGTTTATATTCAACAAAAACAAATAGAATATGCATTTATTAATTACTAATTAACAAATAGTAGTAAATGAATAATTATGTTTGTGGGTTTCAGGTTTATCGTGCGTAGAAGTCTTTCACATCAATTTTAAGTAATTTGCACTTCTCCTTCTAGTAAAATTGTCTGTTTAATGATCTTGATTGTAATTTTTGATTATTTTTGTTTTCCAAATAAAGTCTATTAAAAGTAATTTGTTAAAAGAACATTAGATCTATCTATTATTCGTTTCATAACTATTTTTTGAATGTTTTTATAATAATTGTTAGATTCTAATCTTAAGTATCGTTTTTGTGTTGCCTACTTGTTATTAATAAAAGTGTGTTGCGGCCGTAAGTCGCCAGCTACAAGACACGCCAGCGTGAAAATACGCGGCAAATGTAATACCGTCTCGTAGTGGCTAACACAGAAAAATTAAAAGATCACGAAATCGTTTAAAAGTGAATTTAATCATTTGCTTTATGGAGTCCGCCACCAGCAATAAATCAAGCATCGAAATTAATTTATTGCGAGCGCGAAATTAAATAAATATAAAATGATTTATGCAAATTACAAAGCATTGATGACGTTTTTATGCTACTTGGCGGTTTCGTCATAAATTTACTCGTGGCGTTCACACACTAACACACACACACACACACACACACACCAGCTTCTGGCTGACGTGCTCGCCAGCCGCATGTGTCGCGTGTTGGCGAGTGGGTGGCGAAGACAGGAGCGCGAATTTTATATTTATTGTTTTATACGTAGTCATATAATATGAGAACGCTGATTGCTGGCGAGCTGTTGGGACGATCTACACATGTGCAGGATGCGTTACATTCTACCGTATACGACAGACGACTGTATATGATTTTTATGTGTTTTCATGAAAATGCACTTTATAGCGCAGTCTGGTGTTAGCGTTCGCGCCGCACGGCTGCGCATAGTGTAAGTCAGTTGTTTCCAACAGGTTTAACATATAACAACGAAATTGAACAAAAACAAAAAAGACTGACGATAAAACTCAGAATGTGTGAAAGAAACTGAAATGCATAAGAAACAGCTAAAAGTAAAACCATACAGTCAGTAGAAGAACGGCCACAATTGACGGGAACGTGCGTCTGTGCGGCTGCACAATGCACATGCAGCAGGGTGGGCGAGATGCAACAACAAAGTGTGTTTGTTATACTTAGAATGGTGCGGATTGTCAATTTGTGTGGCTGGCCGTTGGCGCACTTGAGCCGTACCTGCACTTAACATGCGTGCCTCACTTGAGGTGTGTACGCGAGCGCGCAGTTGACATCTCATTAACCTGGGCACCTGTGTGCGTGCTGGTGATGGTCAAGCGCGCGCACACTTGACGTGCGACTGCGGCGCACATGTAAGATGATGACACCCACAATAGACAGCGCGAGAACCGCACGACCATTGACTAAAGAATGAACCATCCCATTCACACACATTCTGTCACCGTCTTAGTGCCATCCTCTTCACAGATCATTGACAAAATAAACCAAACAATGTGGTTGCATATTGATCGGGAAATGGTTCACACGGTGCTGACTGCCATGCAATTAGGCTTACATTTTCATCAATAATACCTGAAGATGTGTGGTGGTCGTTTACTTTGTTGTTTCTTCGCAACATATAACATATTCTCTGTGCTCTGTGCCACGGCAATCAAATTGTAGGTTTACTACTGGCCAGTGCATGGAAGTGTGATTTATGGATTGCGAGAAAAATTAAATGTTAACAATGTTGCAATAATATTAATCAACATTCTACTAAACCTGCCTTCAAGACGATAAAGTTTCTTAGTACAAAATATTAATAAATTTCTTATCTGTAGCAACAATTCAATAAATTTCCATTGATATGTTGTAGTAAAACTCTATCAGGAATATCCCAAATTTAATTTTACGACTTGAGACATTTGTTGCACTTTTCGGAGATTGTAACGCAACGTAATGCTTAGGCCATCCAAATGACATAATAGTGCAACATTGTCACCGGAGCAATCACACTTTTGTAGCATACATCTTATCAATATACTCGTATCATTGAAACACAGATTCATGCTTCATGCTCTCGGCAATACTGTCCCCCGAGGGATCGTAACTATTGTATCTTTATCAATTCTTCTTATATTGTAACTATCATAAGTCTACAATGTTTATTTTACAGTCTAGCTAAGTTAGGAGATAAACTCTTTGCTACCATAATTGAAACACTATATAATAGATACAATATAATACTACATGACGCCAACAGATGTTGTATTTCAAAGGAGATTGAATTTCAAACGAAAACGTTTGCTAAAAACATTTAAAATAAAAAATTCGATTTATTTTGAGTCATACTTACAAAATTCTAAGACAGAAATCAAAAATTGAATTTCTCACCTAACTACTGTAAGTGGTACATTAAGAAAACTTTCTTTATGTTGCAATAAAATAATTTTTTCGATAATGTATGACAAATAACTCTAACCTAAATTCTATCTATTTTTGGTTTAATTATCGATTATCAACCACCGCATTTAAAAGTGTCGTAAATTATCTTTGAAATGCCAATTTTCAAATAATTTTTTATTCAATATTTGAAATATGATTCCAAAAGTTTATGATTATTAAAATTTCAGTCTCTGAATTTTTTATAGACGAAAGGTACTAGTCCAACGATTCCTTAAGTGTCTCATAAATCAAATCGGGCTGCTTTAAGAGAAACCTCCCTACCGTTTGGCATTCATATCTTACAGTGAAAACCTTTTTTTTTTTTACAATTCTCACAGAAAAACATTTTGTCCATCGATTTGGCGCTTCAGGAACAAACTAAACAAACAAAGCATTAAAGTGACATAGTGTTAAGTGGCCATAGTGAGGATTTGAAGAAGACGAAGAAGCTGTGTAGACGAACCAATAAAAAAAAAAACTCCATATAAAGAAGAGTGAGCGTAAAAACAAACTACATGAAAACAACGCGTTATGCGACGCTAAAATAAATATATTTACATATAAATATACGTATATAGGTAAAGGCGCGTTGAGTTTAAACAATTTGTATATTTATATTATAAATTATAAGCGTGATTGTGTGTCGACGGACGGTGGCGGCTGGCGCCTTCGAGAGCCTATCGCCCAGCATTGCTGCTTGTACATACATATTACAGTGCCATGGACCAGAAACCCTTCAAGTCTTTGGCAAACATATGCGCGCACACGAGATTTCTGTAGATATGTGCTGGTGGCTGCTGCCACCGTTGGGTACCTGGCCGACTACCTTATTGTCGATGATAGCATGCATGGCTTTTGCGCGTTTATTAAATTGCGGCTATGCGCACGAGGCGCAAAGCATACAATACGTTTATGCTTTGGCCAGTTCATTTGGCTGCGGCTGCGGCTTCTGCACCTATTGAGGTTGAGTCCTGCGATGGGCGACACAGTCGACGAATGGAGCGCGCAATTTGGATGCACTCGCCCTCAACATGATATATTCCGCGCAGCAACACATAAACGACATTTAACACGCGACAAGTAGACGCACAAAGCAAATATTAATATGTTAAGGGTTTGGGTTAGGGCGGAAGGGGGGACTTCTGCAAAAAGGTGCACATTGAATGGGGCACAGCAAACAACATAAACACAACTACATGATATTATAAATGACACTGAGCTAAAAAAAAAAACAAACTATGAATCATATGCAAATGCAACGGACGACAGAAAAACATTGTCGTGTGGAGAAAAACGCGCAAAAAAAAAAACCAATTCTCCACCAGTCGTCAATACACCGCTGGATGGAGGAAATACAGTTTTTGCCCTGCTCCTTTGATTTTTGTTTTCCTGTTTTCATTTGCATTTATCATTTCCACTTTTGAATTATGAACCTTTTCCATCGCCTGCATAATATGCATGACTGCATCACATTTTCAATTTGGAACAGGTCCCCAGTAGCTTGCTAAATTAAATTTACTTTTCCTTCTCTGGCATCCCCTTTCTCTGTCGTCTTATTCTTGTTAAAAGCTGTTGTGCGTCTTATTAAATTCTACCCAGTACTTATACTTTGCATTATGCACGCAAAATGAAACGAGAGTAATTAAATCCATAATAAGTTTAATTTGTAGTCGCTTGAAGATTTGGCGTATATGCCAGAGTTTTTGTCTGTGTGTAGCATATATTTATGCTGGTTTTGTTGTACTGTCGCACTTGCCACTGTTTATTAATTTATGGCAATGTAAAATCTTGTTAATTGCACTTGCAGTTTTCAAAAGACGTTGCTACCTATTTGTTTTGCGTTGCCTGTAAGTGTTTCTACACTTTTTAAATGTAATTATTTACTAATTTATTTGGAAATTTCACACATTTGGTGACTTAAGTCTGAAATTCCGCTATAATCGCCTTGGTAATGCTGAATGTTCCATGGAAGTATTCATAACCATGAAATGACATCTTTAACATAAACGAGACCTACAATAATGTAGAAGAAAATTGGTAAAACTAAAAAGTTGTATATCCTTTTTTGACAAAAATTTGGAATTTAGGAAACAGAGGAATCAAAACGAAAGTTTTTTTGTTAAGATTAAGATTTAAAATATAAATTCTTTACCATCAACAATATTGAGAGCATAATTGAGGTCAATGGACCAAAAGTCGTCTTCACATAATTTATGAGAACTTTTTGTAAAACGACAATTGTGCATTATTGTTTATTAGCATTGGTTGGTCTTCACGGTATCCACTTACTTCCAAGTGGATTCGATACTACCCACTTAAAAATTATTTACTCTAAGTCGTTAAAACTTATAGGCTTACTTTGGAGTATGTGCTATCAATTGTGGTCTTCTACATGCAATATGGCAGATCGATGCCGTGAGAGTTTCAGTCACCCACGCCCGTCACACACCAAAATGACCAATTGACCAAAAAAAACATTTGACATTGAGAGGCGCCAAAATGCGCTGAGAATTTCCAGCTACTCGAAATCGACAAAAAGTCAACCAATATCAACTTGTCCAGAACTTCACATTTGTACCGATTTCCCATCGCGATGTTCCCATCGTCGCTGTGCACTCTCATAAATTACATATATGTATGCTTCACCCCACATAAACAATGTACTCTATCGTAAAGTATCAGTTTTGAATGAGTGCAACTTCATTAGAATAAAATGGTAATTCGATTTCACCGATTCACCGCGACGCGACGCGGCTCTATGTAATATGCTTATGCGGACAGTGCGGGTGCGGCAGCGAGTCTCATTTATGCGCAAGCATCTCGATGCTTTGAACAAGAGCCCCGAGCACAATGAGTTAAGCAGTTTTTTTTTCTTCCCCTTTCTCGTCTTTTTCTTTTGCCATGACAAATGAAAAGACTAAATAGTGAGCAGCGTTAAATGACAAATAATGATGTGTCATTTGTCAAGTTAAAGAAATAACCACAATTAACTGATTGTTTCCGTTTCTTGGCTCGCTGTACATAAAAGACACTGTAGCCATTTTATGTTATAATTTGTATGTAAGAAAGATTCAAGAGATTTAAATTTAAATTAACGGTATGCCATGCCGTGCCGTGCCGTCGCGTCGCGTCGCGTCGCCTTGCGTCGCTTGGCTATGTTGCAGTTGTTCATTGCTGAATGCAACATTGTTTGTATGTTGCTCAATGCAGTGCATTATGCAAAATACAAACATGATTTTCATTTGGTTGTTTATTTTATAAAGAATCTTATGGAGAAACATAAAAGATCAGTTCACAAAAGTTGTAAGAATGTTAGATATTCTTAGGATCATTTGTTTCATAATTTCTACTCATAAATCATTGATAAATTTAGTCTTAAAGTGATTGAACAGATTATGATACAGCATAATGCCGAGAAAATCAAATCCTTTTATGATAACAACCGTCACAAATGTTGATACAACAAATATCTGTTACTTACCTGCACTAATTCTACAGCTTACCGACAGGCTTAAACATCTACAAAATTTATGTACATATTTTAAAGATATTCAGGTGGTGAAAGTATTTCTCCTGTAAAGATGATGACAACAAATTGATTAAATCGTAAGGTTTTGTAATCATGCTCCAAATCGCCAATGTTTTAGGAAATTCAATAAAAATCAAATTGTTTTGATCTATTTCAAGGAAATTAGATGTAAATTAGTTGAAAATGTTTCTATACTTACGAATTTAAAGTATTTGATTTCCTTAAAGTCCTCAGAAACGACCCAATGAGAATTTACAGAAATCATGTGTAAAATTGTTGTATGTAACTAAGTTAGTAAATATAAAGACAGAGAAGAGAAAAATCGACAAACATTTTGACCCTGATGGATATTTCTTTCATATAAATTAAATACAAATTCATTAATGTCAAAGATCAATGGCACAAAATGTTTATTGAATTAGATCAATTGATTAATTAATATCTTTAGAGCATTCAATAAAATGTATCCAAGACAATGCCGACTAGTTATGTGACGCTGCGGACACACTAAATGTGCCAAATAGGCTGAACACTGACGTCATCCACAATGGCTAGTGCGGGTGAGCTCGCACATGCAGCTGCTGCCACATATCACCGTCATGTGAGGTTACAATTTAGAACTCATCATTCATATAGGAGCCAATTGTTTTCAATGCATGCAATAACCACTGGAAGCGTTCATTAGTTTTAATGTTTTTTTTCTTTAAATTTATTATATATAAATGCGAGAATGAATGACACCCGCACGTGCCTTTTGATGATTATTGGTAGGCTCATTCAATTTATTGTGGAATCTGGAATGAGCCCCAATTCGAGTGGAGTGCCAGCAATTTTCACATCTTGGAATATTTGTGATATTAAGTATAGTAGTTTTTATTGGAGGTACAATTCTCAAATTGAAAAAAATGTCTGAAAGCTCAATTACTAAACACATTAAGATGAAGCTCCTTAAACATTGCTGGCTCCCTCCAATCATTCATGGTCGTCTATTGTTTCACTTAATTCTGGTTAATTTGGTACACCACCGGATCACTGACACACAGTAAGCCGATTACCAGATAGCGCAATAATGGACGCTTATTTATTTAATTTGATGACATTTTCTGTTGTAGACACCATATCCGATTAAGTGAAAGCAATGCGGATGTTGGACGCATAAAAAAGGCAAGTCGCGACACGCGTATGTGTCTGTAAGTATAGTGATTGTACCCCCAGAATGTGCTGATGTGCTCACCATTTGGCGGCTGGCACGATTTAAACGATCGCGATCTCGCGCACATACGACCGCGATGATTTGTGAGGCTCTGCTCTGGAACTGCAGCGAAAATAGGAAGCTATAAATTGTAATTACATAGAGTACAGCTGGTAGGTCGTGGAGATGTAGTCAGAACGCCACACATGAATACAATGTAGATGAACATGTAAGTTTTGAATCGCAATTGAAAGAAAAAAAGGCGGCTGACGCATGAATACACGTTCCAGCCGCAGGACTTTGCGGACGTGGCGTTCCATTTAAGGAAGTTTGGTGGAAACTTGTATTTTAATATTATTTTTTAATTGATTTTCGTCATGCAGGAAGTCTAAAATTTTCTTAAACGTAAATTTCCCATCGATTGTGAAGACGAGCTATTAATTAGGATTGTATGGGCCATTATTCGACAATCAATGTTTATGCTAAAGATTTTGTTTCCGGCCGAGTGGCTTCATGGGAAATGTTTTTTAGTGTCTTTTGGTTTTAAGTTGGAATAGTCAATTATTGTAATTGGGTCGAAAGAGTTTATTGGCATCATTTATATTGATTTCTTATGGTATTCATTTCTTAATTTTTAAACAATGCAACAGTAAATAAGAATATATATATATATAGCTCATTTCTAATACAAGCGATTTTCTATCTATCTAGTAAAGCAGAAAAATATATTAAATCCAATGACTTGATTAATTAACAGTCTCAAAGACAATAATATTTAAGATCTAATCAATGTTAACAATATAAGAATTTATTTTAAAATAATTGTGAAACTTATTTTAATTGCGATTAATAGCATTTTCGCGACAAGACAAGAAATTTTTTTCTTTGATGGTCTTTTATTAATGTTTTGTAGGAATATAAATTGAAAAGCGTTTTAGGGTATTTTTCAATAACTTTATTTTGACACTATTTGTATAATAACAACAATGAAGATAAAGTGAAAGCCGAAGACTTTTCATGTACAAAAATCACAAAATGAAAACTGGTTTAAATGAAACAACCGCTAACAGGTGTCCAAGACAAGACGCAGAAAAGAGTTTCGCTAAGCCCTCGCGTTGTCGCACATTATTTAATTGTCAACTTAAGTTTACTAAATTGAATGAAAACGTGTCTCATTCTTAACCCAACGGACATTCAGCGAACAGTAACGTTTTCACGAATCTTTTGTGAATTCACAAATGTTATTTATAAATAAAGTTGCCAAACAAAACAAAAAAAAGGCGGAAAAATGGAGATTAAATATATATTTCAAGAAGATGAAACTATAAATAATGTAAATAACCGAAGAGCTTTTGGTGTAGTGTTGATGTTGTGAGGGGGTTGTAACATACGGCGAGTACGTGGCACACGCCAGTCCCACACATGTGAAATGCCAACCTGCCTAGATCGCTTCTTAATTATGTTATGATGAGGGAATTTCATATACAATATACTTAAGTATAGTTGTCGCCGAGGTGGAGGGTTCCGCTGCAATGTAAGAAAACGTAAGACAATAAATAGTGTTTTTTGAGGCGCGAAATTGGGCCACACACGCACACCGTTTCGGGCACACAGTTCCCGAAATAGCATATGGCAGCAATTAATTTCGTTCGCACTTTGAAATGGACGTCGCGATGTCAATCTGTGAGAATGTCGTTAAATCAGGCGTCATTTACACACGACATTTACACGAATGTGCGATAGTACGTGTGCCGGGCATGCGAGATGCTTTTCGGCTGCCCACCTGTTGTCCATTTATTATGCGGAAATCGTGGACGTTCGTTTCGCATATTTCATAATTAAATGTAGCGCAACATCGGCGATTAGGATTGCTCATTGAACAAATTGTGACGGACATTTGGGAGAACAAGATTCGTTTTGATGGCAAGGTGAATTGAGCTGCAGCATAACAAACAATTACGCATAAAAGTAAGAAAGATGTTTACGGCTGCAATAAGAAAGTAAAGTTGTGATATCAATTCAATTTATGTAGTTGTTTCATGAAATGGCATTCATGTAAAGTCCTATACAACCAACTGTACATATTCTCAATTACCTTAACAATATGTTGATGCTGGGAGGGCATTCCCGCTGGCGACTCTACCCCGTGCAGAAAAATGTTCTGTCGAAAAACGCCGCGCGTTTACTTTACATATATACGGCAATCATAAAAGTACATAAATTTCTTTATGCAAACGCATACCGCGCGCCTGAAAGGCGTGCAATGAAAATTGAAAAGACACAATCGCCGCCACAAATATCTATATATAAGTGGACAAATTAGTTTTTCCCTCCCGTTGCGGACACCAGCCATCGAATTATTTATTGTTCTTGTGTTTGCTAATTCAATTTCGCGGCGCTGGGACGCGGTTTGGCAAACCAGCGTATGCTGTCCGTTGCACCGCCACCGTTTGCTGCACATTTTCCATCTAAAGGCATCGTGCACTTTTCGTTGTGTTGTCAACCACCTGACGGGCGGCGCGGCGGCACTTTACAATATTGCAAAACATTGGCGGACAACAAATATATAAAAATATGCCGTCCATGTGGATGTCGTCAGGACCAAAGGCAATGGCGTGATGTTGAGCTCGACAAAATTCAAGTTGTCACTGTAAATTGGTGTGTTTTGTTGTCTTAAGATATGTCACCCGCAAAAACAAAAAAAAAAAACAAGGGGCAGATCAAAAAAGAGTGAAAATAGGCAGCGGCTTCCAAATAAACAAAATCACTGGAAAAAAGTGACACCTATATGTTTGCATACATGTGAGTGTGTTTCTCTTGACGGAGGCCCTCACCGCCATCATCATTATCACACCTCGCTCGGTTTATCGGCGCTGCTTTTGTTTTTCGTCTTGCGCCCGTGAGATTTAATTGCGTGCCACTTGAGAATACGTATCTTGGGTGACCGTGTGCCGAGGCTGTGAGCCTCTTCAGTCTTGTGGCGTTTTCTAGACACGCTTGCCGTTCTCTCTATAAATAAACTTTCCGCGTGATATCTATTTTTTTATATATATTTTTTTTTTTTTTGGCTTGTTGTTGTTGTACAGTTTATCTGTAGATACTCTATGAGTTTTTCCCTATATCTTCATAAAATGTCGTCGCATTTCGGCGCTGCGTTTTTGTGGACACTCGTATGCCGCGTATGCCGTCGAGGTGTCGCTTAATGTCATCCCATTTCATTAATACTTTTTCTAAATATACAGAAATATGTAATTTGTTGTTGATGTCGGTCGTCTTAAATAAACGCAAGGAATGTGTTCTAGTTTCGGTAGCAGCTGTACTGGGTTTTTCTTAGCATTGATTTTTTCCTTTCTTTCTTCTTTTGTATTTTGAAATGAATATGTAAATTGTATTATGCTTATGTATATTTCTATTTGCAGAGAATGTTTTGATTTCGGAGTAATTTCAATGTTTTGAGATTCTTCAGTATATGCAGTATTTTGTTGACTGAAAGACTACACTTTTTGCTTTTTCATTAATTGGATATATATATATTGGAACAATAAGTCATTACGGCTTTTTGACATTTAAATAATTTAATTAAATTACAGTTAGTCGGTATGTTCGTGTTATTCTCAGAAAACCGTTGGATTTGATTAAATTCTTCTGCGAAAACGTAAACAACCAGAGGGCGACTTTTCCGAAGCAAAATATATCGTTTTAAGACTTTGTTTTCTTTTACCAATACACAAATTTCCGGGTTCATGGAAGACGTTGAAACAAATACGAATTCTTATAATTCAATTGTTTATTGATTCTTTAATGTTAAATTTTACAGTTTTTTTTTTTTAATGAAAAACACCACAAAAAAATAGACGTAAATGAATGTTTATTCAATATTTAGAAGTTTATTGCATCAAATTATCGATATATATGTATGATATTCGCTCTTATACGTTTACATTTCCGGAAGGTTTATACATAAAATGAAACTTAACGAATCCCAAGAACCTAAATTCCCGTTAAACAGCAGAAACAAAAAGCACGGGAAGGGAACAATGCAGCGCGAGTGTCGTAAAATGCAACAGTCATTTCAATAGAGCGCCATTGGCAGTTCGTTCATTTGTCGCCACAGTTCTGATAAATAAATGCCGGGCGGCGATTGCCCACCATGCCTCGCGATCGCCATTCACCGGCAGCCGCGTTTTAATGTATCCATTTATTTTGTCACGCTTCCACCATTGATCACTATAATATGCCATCTGACTGGACCATATTACCAATTGTACTCGCGCCGCGCCGCAGCCGATTCGCATTTCTTCTCCTTGCTCTTTGTCCTTGTTTCTTTAAGGTTTCAGCTCCTTCGATCGCTGAATTTTTCGCTTATTCTACGTGACACGCCATGACTATAATCTGTCTAATGATGTGGATATCTTAATAGGATGAACTGAATTTTGGTAGCATAAATCTGGCATGGTGAAGGGTTACTTTGCCGGCATTTTGAAGCGACACAAGAGAACGACGCGTTAACATGTTCTACGTCGCGTCGCGTCGTGTCAAGACGATGAGACACATCTTTCTGTTATGGAATGTATCCAAAACGATTGTGGTCAAAGAGGAGGACAGCGCTCGCATGGCATACCATTGTGGCAGGCGGGCTATTAAGGCGCTCGCTCCATCATAATTTCATACATATAACATACATAAGACGATCAATCCGAGATGCCGTGAATGCGCGGCGTGTGCTATGCAGCTGCACAAGTTCAACTGGTGATTTATATTAAACATGACAATCAGTAATTGAAACATATTGCGGTTATATTTTATTAAATTCAATGTGACATTTGAACGGAACTGCGTCAGGCAGGAATTGAAAGAGCATATGAAGACAGATAGCGCGATTGAAATTGTCGCGTCGTTAATACAATGTCGGCATTAGGCGGTGCAAATGCGTGCCTTACCAGAAAAGTGTGCTCGCATTTCGAGTCTGTGCGCAGTGAAAATTAACTGCATTCCATAGCTGGCGGCGCATGCGCACTGCGCCAGTAAATCTGCATCGCCCAAGACTCGCCGTATGCACTCTGCGAAGAAATTATGTAATTTGATTGCAGTTTGCCAACGGAAAACATGACAAACGGCGCGGCGCGGCGCAGCGCGGCGTTCGACATCACAACATAACAATAACCATTAGATCAAAGTGTCGGGGAAACACGTCGCGTCGCGCCGCGCCGCCACATATCTGGCCAATTCTGACCGCATAATTCCGCATCGCAGCATACACGCCAGCATATTAAGAGCATCAAGTACGCGTGGCGTGTGCCCGTGGTCAACTATATTTGACACAATCACACATATGACGTGTTTGCATATCCACTAATGCAGCTGAACGCATGCTTTTCACTTCTTTCCGTCCGCTGAGTCCACAGACATTGTTTTTATTAATGCGCCAAGCACACTTTAACCATGTTTATGCTTTAAATGGAAATTGTGCGGCATTAAACGAATGTGATACGCATTTTATGATCACATGTATGTACATACGGTCGCGCGTCTCTCGAAAAAATTTAATTCACTCATACAATATAATATGTAGAACAAAGCGATAATAAGAGATGTGTCGCCTGTCCACTGTCCACTCACCACTGGCCAGTGTCCAGTGTCCTCCTTCTCCGGCAGCTTCCTCCTCGCACATATGGTCGCACATTCGCTCTTTTAACTGTTGAAAATTAAATGACCGCAAAGGCACGCGTCAGTTTTTATTAAACGAAATTCCCAGCATCCGTTTTGTACCACTTTTAGTTTCATTAATAATATTTTCTATAATATTATTTTAAAAGAGCGAGTCATGTACGCTTCTGAACATTCAGCCGCTTGTAATATGGATTTAACAGCTTCCAGTCAACTATCTGGATGACAGTGTTAGTGCAAACGATGGTGGTGGCTTCCTGTTTGTAATCGCCAATTTGTACCTTCGTCGTGTTATCAAATATGTTTTCAATTTTACAGTTTGACCTCAATTTGTTTACATATTTCACTAAAAATGTATAAAGATGCTGAGTAATTATAGCCTTGAAATATGATGGAGTTCTGTCTGATAAGTATTTATTATAAACTTAAGACCATTCAATCAAAACACAATTTTTAAAATTCATGTCGAAATTTGAATCATAAAAATTCTGCAAAAATTGTTTCAGTAAAATAAATTATTTTCCCGATTATAATTTATAATTGTAATTGAATTCGTTTCTAAGCAGTTTTACAACTTTATAGAATTAATGCACGACGTGCATCTAAATGGCATGTCATTAGATATTGGCAACATAAATTTAGGAACTGCACGACCGACGTTAGGCTGCACAATCTTTCATGGTGGCAAATGCACCGCGATTTGTTTTTTTTTTGTCCGATCGAGTAATTCGTTCACTAATTTCGTTTTCATATTTTAATTTATTTTTGTGTTTACATGCAGCTTTTGCATTTTAACTTGTAGAAGTGCACACCGCGGGAGCAAATTGCCTGATTCACTGTCTCAATGTTTATTACCCTATAAAAGTGGTTAATTGTTGGTTTTATAAATGCAACTTTGAGATGCAAATGTCGCCGCGTTTGTCTTTCAATAGTTTAAGGCTTAAGCAGTGGCGAATCCAGGGCTTAGCTAAGTTCATATAAGGGAGGGCTAAAGAGCGCAATTTTTTTTTACAGATTTTCATCTTTACTACTTAGTTGCTAGACACTACTTAATTAGTACATTGCAAAGTTCATATTAATGCAGTCAGCTGTGGGCTAAGACGAAACGTTAGCGTCGCGGTCGTTTCGTCTCAAATATTATATATTTTTAAGTAAAATTGTATGGCATCGCAGAAATTGGTCTACTTTGCATATAATTTCTTCCGATTGCTCGATAATGGCGAAATATGTTGAAAATCAGGTGACGTCGGCCATCAAGGTCGAACTACTTGATGCATCGCTGCAGTTGGTCCTTTTTTACAATTTGTAGCACTTTGCCAGCGCCAAGACGCTTCATGGGCTGCGGCTGGGTGCTGCCTTTGCATGCCTATTGTATCAAAGAAACAAATTATAAAAGCCAAAGACAAATTGCAAACTGTATGGTCATTGCGGCCAGCGCTCAGTTAAATATGTAAATAACAATCATCCAATTATACCTAATTATGTAAATTATATTGCTTAAAGACAATTTACCAAGGATTTAATGTATGCATTTATTATGTAATATCGATCGATTCCACCTGCTTGCAGTGCAGACAAACGTGCACATGCATAGTAAAGAAGTCTATTATGTTTAAATGGCCGTAACTGATTGTATGCGGAAATCGTAAAAATTAAGTTGTGTCGTGTGCCTGTATGGCAAGCATTGGCATACATTTCCAATTCTATGCTGCATTTTCGTATTTTATTTGTATAATCGAATCGGCTCGCCTCCTTTGCATCAAGACAATGGCACCGATCATCTTATAATGGTGACATTGTGTGACGGCGTTTGACTGTAAATATATGTGAAGATGATTTTAATCAGCATAAACAGTTCTCACGCATTTGCTTTGATGGGAATTCCTTGGTTAGTTTGACGTTGACCTGCTTTGAAATGCACTGCTCCCTATTTCTTTCAAAATTAAATTATGAGTTTCATTTACATTTATTTGTAATTTCGATAATCATTTTAAATTGTCTATTTTAAGGAGCAGACCTGCATTTCACTTCCCGTCTTTAAATTCAAATGTAATAATGTTGTTTATCGTTTGGTAAATTATCAATTCATCTTAGCTTCATAATAGTGCGGTTTTAATTGTCGTCAAAGATTGTTTGCAGACGCCATAATTTGATCAAGAAAAAATAAGATCAAATTTCATCCCAAAAATAAAATTAAATCAACGAAAATCTTATAAAATAAAGTTTAAATACGTAAACAAGACGACACTTAAGCCACTGATTATGTATTAATAGGCCAAAATGAGGTCTATTACAATTTACAAACATCTTGGCCCAGAGAAATGCGGACGCAACGAAGAAAATTGGCCAAAAGTAAAACCTAAAAAGCCGTCTAAGAGGCATTATTAAAATTCATTTATTTAACTAAATTATACCATTTAACTTAATTACGATCCATTAAATGCGGCAAGTAAACTGCTATAGGTACAAGTTTATATATGAACGAAAAGAGAACCCATCCGGATAGGAAATTTGAAGCGGCGATGTGTGGCGACTGGCGACTGGCGTGTGCCAGCGCGCGCTTGACCAACTGTGTGTTACCCTTTTTTGATATGTTGGTATGGAGCCGCGAATGTGCTTTCAGCTTATTGTGTTGTTTTGCGTGAGTCGCCCAGATCCATATATGGCTCATGCTCATGGCACAAATGATACAATTATAAGAATTAAGCGTATTAGGAGGGAGAAAACGACAGAGGAAATACAATTTTCAAAGATTACGTATTTCTTATACATACATACAACACGTTTTTAATTCCACTTAAGTAGAGAAGCGAGGTACATAACATGAGCTCAACAGTATATGCAAGTGAAACAAATATGGAAATAAGGTTCCATATTTAATGACAATTGATTAACGATTTTATGATTAGACTGTTAGAAAGGTTTTAAAGTACATTGTACTAATTGTTTTCTTACACAACATCTTATTGCCCATAAAATCTTTAAATAGAATCGTCGCAGAACTCTCGACGATCTCCAAGACCATAAGTATAGGCGATAACCGCCACGATTCCAGTCTAAACGAACGTTTTACGAAGATATTAAAATTATTAAAACTAAAAATAACGTTTCTCAACATATAAACTTGTTCATTTTCTTAAGTCTTCCTCATCGTTTAAATTTATTATACGATCTGTGCCGCAGAAATGCTGTTTTTGCTGTGGCGCTAAGGGTGCCGGCTGCAAATGCCCGACTACAGGCCCACCCATTGCTTCGACACACTTTTTTTATTACTACAAATCGCTCAGTGCACATCATCATCATCGTGCTGCGTCTCAAGTCGAAAATGCATAATGCAAACAAGAAGAGCAAATACTGTCGAGAGTCGAGGCGAATATGCATATTTTATGCTCACCATATACGAGTATATTGCCCGTCTGCCAAGCGAATTGCGAAACTATATGCTGCACCAATCCCGAAGATCATCATGTAATGGCTGAGCGTATGTTGGTGGTTGATGAAAAATATGAGTGCATGTGCCGATTAAAAGCTACAGGAGAGTTTTCAACTTCATCTATTACAAATTTGCATCCAACGACTTTACCCACCAGGGTACCGCTACAAGCGCGTCTTTTAACCGACGTTTTTTTCATTGCGGGATTTTTGTTTTCGATCGGTCGCTTCATACCCTATAATCAAATTGCATTAAAAGTTTCCGTGAAAGCTTTTAACATTTAATTAAATTTGAAATCTGATACTTTAGTGTTCAATTTACTGTTTAAAGACACGCAGATGCTCGTTTTATTAAGAATGTTCAAATGTAAATAGAACTTCTAGAAATTTACATTACATTACATATTTATCCGTTTTTCTAAGAAATTTCTATTATTGCTAATTAATGTTAATAAGAAATCGTAATTGCCAATTCAAAGAATTACCAGTTAATTGTAATTGCGTTAAGTGAACTTTGACATTTTAAGTTACTTATATCATTTTATTTTGGTACTATTTGCGTTCTACTTATGCTAAATCTTTTTTATAAATACTGGATCTAATGATTCCTTGCTGTATTTTATCTTTTGCTGTTGTTCATGATGGTATCTAAGATTTAACACTGTCAGAAAACATCCACCACCCTCCCCATTGCTCAGTTGGTTCTTTTTAAAACAGTTTACTGCAAATATGATCCCCACTGTTCAGTAAATTTATATCCATAACGATTACAGTCTTCGCCTTTAGAATGGATCTAGACTTACCTTGCGAATTAAATTCAGGAATGTCTTAACTTCAATGTAGATACATTATTCAAATGTGATATTTAATTTTTAATTGAAATTATTTTCTTTCATTTCACAACCGAAGTTCAAATTGGTTGTCAAGCTTATAGCATTTATAAAATTTGAACTTATTAATCGTTAACCTCAGTAAAACTAAAAAGAAATACAAAATTGCAAAAATTTCTGTGTGACAAATAAAAAACAAAAAACAAATTAATTAAAATAGCTGCATATACATACATAATATTCACCCCACGTGACTTTTCACATAATAGTGCAACATAGCAGCTACTGTAAAAGCTCGCAAGTGCATTCAACTAGTGAATTAGTTGCATGCCCACACTGCTGATAATTTATCATATTTGAGCGATTCATCGCGAATTCGCGTGTGCTATCGTAGTACATCCCCCGTGCTCTGATCACCTGGATATTGCAGCGAAAAAAAAATAAATTATGGCAAATGCACGACGCGGACTGGGGTGCTGGTGAATTCACCAGCACCCCAGTCCCCCCAGCCCCACTGAACTCCAATATATACACTGTATGTGCGGAATTAAGTTTTTGAATTACCACTCACATAATATATTACACGATAGCCTCTGCAGTCCACAAACATAATGTGTGCATCGAATATGTGGAACGTTATAACGTGTCGATATAATACGACGACGACCATCAGACAAAACACAAAAAAAAAAAACAAAAAAAAAACGGACGAAGCCCCGCACTAAAGAAATTATTTTCCGCAGCCTCGACAAAGATACATGAAAAAATCACATAAAATACCTACTCGTACTATTTCACCAGTTTTCAATTTCATTGGTGACATTTCGAGGAAAATTTATCTGCACCATGCATGTCGATATAATTTGTATGATGTGACGATATAAATTTATATGCAATGTACATAAATATAGGCTCGCGTCTCGCCTGAAATTCCTTTCCCTTGTCTTCGTCTCTTTCACCTTCCTTTTTTTGTCATGCCAACGCCTTTTTCCTTGTCCCAATCGAGAGACGGTGATTTCCTATAGCCAATAACATAAAGGTGTATATACATAGTCGAATTAAAGCGCATTGCGACACGATAAGGCAGAGAGGACAAAACTGTTTTTACCTGTGTAACGTAACAAATAAAGCAACTTGACAGATTACAGCGAAGAATAATAAGAATCGGACAAAAGTTGGTTGTAAGACCCTCAGAATATAAAATTACCTCAAAACAACACTTTATTATTTATAAGACTTTACCTTTTTGACGTTTTTGGACATTGTAATTTCAGGAACCTAATTACAAAATATGGATAATGGAGACTAATTGTGAAATCTAAACGCTTTTGTTTTCCTTAAGTAAAACGGTTCCAATTTATTAGAAAATGTTTAGAGATAACATCAATAAATATATGTAGAAATGATTCTAATTTTGGCCTTCGTTATAAAAAGGAACTTAAATTCACAAATTAATTTAGCAGTTTTAATACAACCAAAAAATCCGCCTTTTCTACTGCTTTTTCTTACATAAAAGTATCAATCTACGATTTAAGACATTATTTATGTCTTATCCAATCTAAAATCGTACAAGTCAAACATCTGAATCTTAAAATCATCACTGAAAAGCACGCTTTATTTAATTAACAATAATAGTAAACTCACTGCCTCCAATAAAGCCGCATACTTACAACTTACAAGCCACAAGACGCACGGCTCGTACTCAGTTGGAGGACTTTTCTTATTAATGTGCATTAGATCGTACACTCGATCTTGCGTTCCATAACAACAGTCAAAATAGATCGCTCCAATAATTAATGAGCATTTGTGTGATTCCAATCAACGGACGATTCAATTAATCATAGGCTGTCCCTTTTATGAGGTGAATTAAAGACATATATGAGGCGAACCAAAGGTGAATCAATTCACTTGATGCTATCGCCGGGAAATACTTTTTGACGTAATTAACTTACTTAGATAGTGATCTTTTGACATTGTGATTTTGTTGCATGCGTCTTCTGCTGCACTCGATGGCCATTCCGAAATGCATTGTAAACGGAGTGACGGGGCTTGGGCCGGGTGTTTGTATGTTTGTATGTCGCATGTTCGCTTGTCAAATCAAATTAACGGTTAAGACTTACATGAAATCAGGCACCAATGCGGAAATAAATGTAGTGTCATTGTTCCACTATCTGCACATCAGTGATGATAAATTGAAAGTAAATGGAGCATAGTGATTATGTTTGCTTTTTAAAGAATATATGCTGAAATCTTAAAGCATTTAGACTTATTGTAAATTTTGTGCTTCTAATTGTATTTAAAATTATTTTTGTAACTTGAGTCTTGACTAAACATACAACGGAGAAAAGCAATTGTTTCATGGCATAATTTTAGTCTAAAATATGTTTGTTATTAGTTATATTGTGGGCTAAGTTTATGATAATTACAAAGAAGTAAAGTAAAGATGTAAAGTTTATTAGACCACAAATAGGATTTCCCGGTTCATACCTCAATAAAGGTAGTTATTAACAAAACAATGTAATAAAACTTTCGTCTAGCCATAGACGTGCAGAACAAAAGTTTTATTGCACGGAATATCCTCAATGTTTTAACAGATGTACCAAAGGAGTAGTTTAAAATCCTCCAAGAAATGTAGGGCAGTCTAAGCATAACTTCCGAGGTGAGGAGTTGCCTTCGTCCAAAACCCCGCAGAGCAAAATATTAGCCAATATAAAGTTTTCGTTTTCCACTTATTTATTGTGTAAGGAACTCTTAGATTTTGAATAAAGACAAAACATTTGAAGTGTTTAAATAAAAGGGTAAAATGATATCTACTGAGTGATAGTGAGTTTTTTTTCTCAAAGATGTAGCAAAAATACATTTTCATGAAACTATGTTGAACATTATCGGTTATAGATCGATGAAACTTAAACTATTTGATATACAAATAATGCAGGACGAAAGGTGGCAATATTAACATGTTAATTACACTCTGTCGTAACAAAAAGCTTTTAATGCTCTTATATCAACACATTAGTGTGATAAGTAAACAAAAAATTAACAAATGTTTATTCAAAACACAAATTGAAATAAAACATTAATAGACCTTTGTCACTTTGAAGATTAGCTATTTGAACTATGAATTACTTGTCCTTAATTTATTTAAAAAAATGAAGGCTTATTTCAAAGAAATTAATATTTACCAGAAACATTATAAAAACTGTAAATGTGCCTTTCTTAAAGTCATTCATTCAGTCCGAATAGACGACATACATGCATTGTGCACAGCTCAGGTAAGGTTTTTAGCACGTGCGTCTGTCGGGCAAACATTCAATCAACAAATTTTCTTGTTCTGTTATTAAAGAGCCGCTCAGGTGTGAGCCACGCTAATAGCAGCATCTAAAATTGACGGTCATCTATGATGATCTGACCAGTGGCACAGCGCTACCTACCAACAAAAAAGAAGCCATCCGATTGATGCTTGAAAATGTTTTCCTAATCAATTTGGACGCGGTAATTATACTTCGTTTAATAACTGCCCCATTCTAAGTTTGTTTGTTTTTTTGTTTTTTTTTTGCTTTCAGGTGTTCGACGTTCATTTTCGTCGGCTTCTGTGCAATCGCCTCTATTCAACGAAGTAGTTGGCTTCCGAGCAAATACAAGATCAAGATGCGTGTTTTTACCTTTTATTTGTGAGCCTTTCTTTTAACATGTCATTGCGATCATTGTTTTATCAGTTATGTATTTGGGTTCGTTGGATGTTTGTTTTTTCGATCTTTTTGTTTCTTGCCATTCATAATGCAATGTGTTTGAGTATTGAATGTTGGAAGCGTCAAGTGGCGTTCTGTTTGTTGCTCAAAGTAATTGGACAAACTCATTATTGAATATGTTTAAAATTAAATTAAATTGGTAATTGATACGATCTGTGTGAGATGTGATGCATATGACTGACGAATGGACGAACCGTTTATTTATTTAATGCTTTCGAGCATCATGTTGTAAATAAAAAATATGCGATATATTTGTATGTGAAATGCATAAATGCATAAAGCTTCAAGACGTTTGACTTCATATAAAATACATAATTGTGATTCATTTAACTCACAGCATTGCCGTTTCTCGCATATAAGAAACCAAATATTTCAGTCATGTTTTTTGTAGTTGTCCAATTTTGACATTCATTCCCATTTCCCATTATGCTCGGTATAGTTCTTTTAAGGTTTTACCGCCTGCAAATCCACTGACAAGCATCGCCTTGAAATGATCGTTCAATGGGATGTTAGAACTATTTTTACAATTACCTCTGACTTGTGTTTACCATAGTTGCGGCTCATTTCACGAAAAGATTTCCAGCTCGGACACGTTGCAGTTGTAGCCTATATGCTATCATTATTCAATCAAAAGTGACGCATTTACTTGTGTATTAAACTTTAAATGCGCCAATGTAAAAGACCGCGTGCTGACTACAGATGGCCGTCTTTATAGTATATTGGAAGTTTTCCGACAAATACGGTGAGTCGGTAGAAGGTGTGAACACCTCATTTTCGAAATGTGATGTCTCGTTTGTGACTCTCAAGATTACCTTTATGACATGTATTACTTCACATAATGTGTAATGCATGTAATTACGTTTGTTAAGTGGCTGGAAATGGCATCGCGTGTGTGATGCCAATCACTTGAATTTTAGAGAAAGCTGCATAAGCGCTGTTTTGATTTAACAGGCGATTCACTGCAACGATTAAACCGTTAAGTGTTAAAAGAGGTAAAGAAGTTCAGCCGTTTAACTTACGTTTAATTGTTTTCTTCTATTAAATGAACACGAATTTTTATCTGTTTAATTCTATTTTAGTTTTACTATCAATAATTGTACTCATAAATCATTACCTGTCGTTAAAAATCATATATACATATATACAACGAATTTAATTACCACAAGAAAGCTCTCAGATCAGAATCGAAAATTTGCTTATTAATCATTAAAAAAGAGTAGTCACAATACAAACAGAGTGCTGACTGTTGACTGTTGAGTGTTCACTCTATTCACTTGAAAACACTTGCAAAGCTCATGAAATAATTATGAAGGTCAACGCGGCGCGAGAAGCGCGCACACCTTTCACACCGCTTCCATTCGGTTTTGTTAAGTTTCCCCTCGATGAAATCTCCCATAACTTTGACTACAACTATATATGTAATTTATGAATATATGTTGTCAATTAAACCGACAGGAAATTGCTGTCAAATTAAATTAAAAGTTGTCTGTTCGTCTGTGTTGTGTTGTTCAGAAAACTGAGCGTGTGTCGTTTTATGCGAGTATGTCTCTGTTTCAATACAATATATGTTTTCTAGCGGGACGCCGCGCCGCGCCGCGCTGGAGGTGCGCTGGAAATCTTGTATGGTATTAGGCTATTTCTTGTATTAACTATTTATGATTGACTGTTTTCATTCAGTTAATTCAGCATAAGAAGGAACTCAACCACTTTTGTAAATACTTTTTCTTTCTGTGTCGCTTACTAAAAATATCGTAGAATCTTTGAAAGACTCGTTGAGGACATTTATAAAAGCTTAAAAAAAAGGATAAAGTTTGTTAAATTCAATAATGGTTGAATCGACCATCCTCCTTTAATATATTTACTTAAAACTGGTGCATTTATCCTACATTTACAAGTAAAGTAATGAAATCATTCTATTCATATCGTTTGAAATTATTTGAACGTCATAATAGCAACATTTATTGAATCGTAAGGTAAACAGCCGAAATGTTATTTTTAGTTCTTAGACGTTGCCCCTAACAAAACTTCGTGGAAATTTAAATTAAACTTAACAAAACAACTGAAATGAATTTATATCCAGCATCCAGTACCGTTATTACATCAATATTTGTTACTAAGTCTTTATTTTTTGTGTAAGAACTCCAATAGAATCGTTGATCTCATGTAAGATTCTTGGTTCGCTAAGCAATTTTAATGATATGAACATATTTTATATACATCTTTATTATTTGGCCTAAATAAATGGAAATCCTTATATAATAATATTAATAACAATACAATGTTTTTTTCAAAACACTCACTAGATGAATTAAAATTCTTGGAATACACCGAATTCACTTAAAAACATGTTTGTAAGCCAGAAAACAGACTCAGCGGCGAATCCTCCGCCGGCGATTGTGCTGAGGAATATCTTTGAAGATGCATGACTTGGTATAAATAAATACCGTTTGCACCTTTTCAATAAGACTTCAGTATATGTATCCAATCATTATATTATTGTTAAACACAGAAGTCAATCACCTATCATAAGCTTGAGAAATCTTAATTCAAAGGGACTTTTTAAAATTCGTTTTTGATAGGTTTACTAATTAGGTATTATTTGGTGATATTCTAGCAATTTACCACCGACAATGAAATATCTAATAAGAAAAAATTCTGAGCCACGTCAAAGTCACACGAACGCTGCGGTGGCCGGCAAAGAAACCACTGCAATCGTTCTTGTTGCAGAAAATGTGTAAATAATAAACAAACGAGGTGCGTAAATTGCATGTAAAAATGGCTATAAATAATGCATATCCACTCCAAGCGACACTGTCTTCAGGCTATACTACTTCCGTGATTGACCGCGAAACGAAACGCACAAGTTGCGGTATCGCCAAGGGCAATCAAACAATCAAAAGGATATACACAGGTAGAGAGGGCCGCTGAATCGCCAATCGTGTATACTCGTATACATTTTTAATGAATTGGCGGTTAAGATTGGTTCCTCATTGCAATCTTCGTGAATGTTTGTTATAATTTAATATTATGTAATTTCTTTGCTTTATCTATGGATTTAAGTTCATTGAACAAATTGATTGTTTGCCGGTTTGTGATTGATTATCTCGAACACAAAAACGAATGCAAATTAAAAGCATCAAAGAAGGAATTTAGTGGCGAACGAATCGTCTGTAGCCTCAGCCTGTCAACAGGCCGTCGAGAGGGTTGGGAAACCACCATGTATCGCGATTGACAGGTGACATGCAGCTAAGCACCATACAAGTCATAAACAACCGCAGCCATCTGAGGCCGCCCATCAACCTGCTCCTCTGCTTCGGTTCCTCAATCACATAGTGGACAATGGGATCGTGTAAGTGTGCCTATATACTTTGGGATTGATAAGTAACTGGCAACTGCCATGAAGGTGTTTTCTGTGGCGTTGATGTTGGTGTTGATGTAATAATACCACCACCACAACAACAACAACAAAAACAACAAAAAACGAGAATGAGCAAGGAAGATGATAAACACGCGTATGTGAAAAGGCAACAGTCACATCATGACGATGCAGAAGAGGTGAACATGAGGACACAACCTTTTAGGAATTCTAGGAACGGATCAAAACGTGTGCTCGTCGTTTGGCTCTTTCTTTGGTCAATGGTTCCATCAATGTTTTATGTGTGGAGATTCGTCGCAAATTAAGATCTTAACTCAAAGATAATAGTCTTGTGCGGTGTTTTCGTCGTTTAACGATTTAATGCGCTCTCCAATTTGGATCACCCTTCTTTCTCACCCTTTTTTCATTTGAATTTTTGAAGGTGGATACATTTAAATCATGTAAATACTAAATATTGATCAGTTTTATTCTATTTTTGTATTATGAATTAGGATTTCAACAAAACACATTAATAATCACATTAAAAACTGCTAAATTTACTGTAAATTATTGATACATAAATTATTTTGAGGACGACAAATTGAAATGTTCTCTTTTGTTTTTGTATTTCGAAAAAACCACCCTTATGTAGAATACCTATTGCCAAAAACTTACTTAGTAAAAAGGATAAGAAACAAAATGAAATTAAATTTCAAAGAATTCATTCGATAAAGAATGAAAGCAAACAAACACTGTATAAACAACATTTTTGTTTAAAACAACAGTATCCAACAAATAATAAACAATGAAGCACAACAAGATTCACAGCAGGCAGAAGAATTTTGAAAACCATTCTCAGTTCTGCTGTGTTAAAGTTTAACGAATCGCCTTTTTATTTTTTGCCATCATTTAATGGCTAAATTCTTTGCGCCATATCTTCTATTTCATAATTTTGCGATCGTTTGTTTCAACAAGTTTTTATTTTACATATGAAACCAATTTTTTTTTTAGTTTCTCATCTGCATATGGAGGGTTTTCCGTGATTTGTATAGAAGAAATTGTTTCGATTTTTCATTAAATAAACCCGCAACTTTATCCTATGTTAAAAATTGAAGAAATTTAATAAATAACTTACACGATACACATTATATAACAATTGGATTAGTGTCCTTATCTGTGTATTAATTCCTAGAAGAAGTTAGATGGCAGGAGAAGAATTTCAAGATAAGTATGGTGACGGAAATATATTAAAAAATGTTTCAAGCGAAATAAAGGTAAATGATATAAATGTTTTTGAATGCTAAATAATTAACAGATTGTCTTCCAAGAATAAACACGCACGGATGTGACCAAGCTCGCATCTGTTTCAGTTTTACAAAAAATATGCTTTCATAGAATTCACTTGAAGTGGGCGGTAACCAGGAGAGCTTACATTTATACGAGGAGATTACCTGGAGCAGAATTTGCCAAGGAGAAAAAATTGGAGAAGTTCTTACCGAAAAAAAGCTAACTTACCCGGAAAGGATGGTAACTATAGGTTATATTGAACTTTAAAAAACTCATAATTAGTTTCTTATAAAAACAAATCCAACCATTGACCCTGTATAATTAAAATGTAAAACAATTGAGTGCATTGAATTTACTCTTCATTCTTATGGCGAAGCTTGACGAAGTCTGCTCAATTAAAATGGCGCAAAGGAAAACCACAACGATTCTCCTCAAGGATAAAATCTCTTCCTATTTGTGGTGCGAATGCAGGTCCCCCCCCCCTGATAATGCCCCCACTTAGCTGTCACAACATATATGTTTGCATGCCGCACCATACTGAATCTCGCATATGAATCGACTATGAACCATTTAAATGGCCAAAGGCCTCGAGATCAGTCAAACGTAAGACCTTTTGACCTTCGCTTTCGTGTGTTTCACTGTTCACATGCAAGCCCATTGTTTTTCTGTGCACACTTTACATGCACCTATATCGTACACATTTATTCGATATTATGATATACTGTATGTTTGCGCTGCCTATAGATGTGTGCTGTTTTTTCGTCGCCGCTCAAATGAATATAATAAAAAAATAATATGTGGAAGACGATGTGTATATGAAAGACGGAGAATTAAGATGAAGAAGGCCAAACGAAATGCATGTGCAAGATGGTGAAACAGTGCAAAATGGCAATGTCTGTTTTCTCGGCATTTTTCATTATAATGAATACATGCTTTTTAGCGTTTCACCCATATGAGAATGAACACCGTATCCATAAATGTACTTATATGTACATTCATAAATAATGACGAGTGAATATTTACGTTCTGTTGTTGCTGGCGAGCAGGCCTAATACCTTTTTTGCGTATATTTGCTCGGTCGGCGTTGTTGTTGTTGCTGTTGCCTGTTTGCTCAACGTTTTCCTCGCCTTGCCTCGCCTTGTCGTTTTCTATACCGCGAAACAGATAATTTTCAGGCACGAGTGCATATATTCCAGGATATAATGTATATGCTTTATTGCTCATTTATAGTTGCCACATTCATTATGATATTGTGCTCATTCAATGTTATTTGGTTTTGACAGTTCAATTTGGTCTCTATTAACGAATCCTTGCATTAAACTCTAGTAATTAGCTCAAAGTTGTATGTCTTGTAGGCTGAGGTCGAGTTCTCCTGAATCAGCCCACGGCGGAACCTTGTTTTTCATCCGCGCATCACATTCATTCATTGATCAAACATTAAATTATGGATGAATTTTATGTATGTATTATAAATACCGAATCTAACATTTGTAGATAATAAATATTAAGTGTGTCCTGACAGAATCTATTAGCTGATTACTAAAGAAAACTGATGGAGAAAAATGAGCTTGAAATAAAAACAAAAATTTAACCAACATAAACTGGAGAGAAAATATTTCAGTTGTTTCAAACATAACCTTTTTTCAACGAGATGGACATAGGAAATGACCACTTACAAAAAAAAGAAGCACTTAAAGTTTGTAAAGAAAAAGGACATTTGTTTGAAATTTTTTCAAGTTGAATCAATTTTATTAAGGATGTGTTTTTTTACTTTTTATATTCCTACGTGAATCACAAGTCAAGTTGCGAGAAATGGGCGTTTCGTTTCAGTGTAATTGTACTTAATAAAAAAAAACGCAAACAAGCATAAGACAAAATTTATGTTGACAAGCGTCACTATATCACGTTTCATGCGCTCAGCAAGATTAAAGTCTAAGAGCGCAACTAGATGTCGTGCTGTCTCCGAGAAGCATCGATCCTGCCTGTATCCTCAGCATCTTGGCGTGGAATTAAATAGTGATGACTACCCATTTCAACACGCATTACATGTTGCGACCATCTCAACATTGCACAATGGAACCAACAAGAGAGAGACGCGCCAAGTACAAGACTGCACTTTAGACACGACGCAGGGCGACGCGACGCTTTTTCTATCCGCGGCATTTTCGTCTTTTGGCGTTTTTTGTTGTTGCTGCTGCTGCTGCCAGCCACTCGTGCGCCACTTCAGCCGTCGAAGAAACGCTGCGCCAGCGCTAAGGCCCCTCGATGCCATGCCATGCCGTCGAAAGCCTTTACGCCATCCAAACTGCATGTTCGTGTTCATATACATCGCCTGGCTGCTGCATATTTATGCCTCAACATTAAGCACCAAGTAAACACGTATATTAAATGTGTGGCTACCGGACTTGGACGGACAACCGGCAGTCCACTCATATAATGTAGTGCCGTGCCGTCTTTTCAACATATATTCGTACATATGTGTATGTATACTTAAAAATTGTAAGATATGTTGGTGTGCAGCGCAAAGTGCATGTTATTGACTTGACTCCTTCTGCTGTGAGGTGAAGCTGTGAGTTGTGAGCTAAACTGACTGACTATCGGTGAAATTTGCCATCTCAGGCTTAAATTGTCTGTACACGTACCAGATGCACCGTACAAGACGCAGCCAAGATACGCAGAGACTAGGCGGCGCACCACTGCAACTGTGTTCCTGTGCTGAAGCCTGTACCAACAGAATTAAATGCGAACAACAAGCAAAATAATAATCATGCACAGAAATCAGTAGCTCTCTGGGTAACCTCAAGTCAGAAGATTCAACGCGATATGTTTTATGGGCATAAAGAATGGGCTGGTCCACGTTCGCACCATGATCCACACAATTATCTCTTTAAGCACGTCGCGACGATAGTAAATGTGTTTTCATCTCGTCATTCTAACATATCTGAAGAATCCCACATCTTTTATACTTACAGTTGAAGTCGCCAAAATTGCTTATAGCAATTGAATGGTAATTGCTAAATCGATGAGATTGCCGCAAATAAAGAGAACCAATTAATAAAAAAGCGAATATTTATAGCAGGTTTTACCTTATTGACTTGAAATATAAAGCAGCTGTTTATTTGTACTTATGCAATTTTTCAAGTTGTCGTCTGAAGACAAATTGCATCCTGGAACGCACAACTGGCATGAGTTATGAGTTCTTCATTATGCTCACGAACCCGCTTCAAATGAGCCAACGGATCACGTACTTATCTCACTAAAAATGATGAATATCTCAATTAAATTTTATTTCTTTTTATTTAGAAAAACTCTTTTAGGTAGACTCAACTAGATGAGCCATCGAAATGTAATAACATTCAAGTTATCACTATTTTCCATTAGCCATTCTTTTGAATACCATTTCTCTTATTGGATACAAAATAAACATTTATTTTTCTAGCAAAAAACTAATCGCAAGTTCATCAATATTTTTTTTTTAAATCTGTAAACTCCTATGTGAATTTTTAAGAGTAAGAAGTTTTTATTTTTATAAAAAATACACATTTTGATGCAATTTATATTTTTGAATTTATAATAATAACAAGATTATTTCTTAGTTTGGATAATTTGAAGATGCTCGACTGAAATTATTGAAGCTATCGTCGCAATTTTAAAGATATAAAATTCCAACTTTCATATTTCCTAAAAATTCAACGTGTTTGTTGTTGTTAAATAGTTAGGATGTTTTTCTTTCTAAATGCACAAATAAAATACAGACAGAAAAACGTTTAACTGATTCAGATTCAAATTTCCAAACGCTTTAATTTAAGTGGCGCAAATGGATTTACAGTCCATTTAGAAAGAGCCCATTTCACGGATAATCTGATCATATTCGATATGAGTATATCTGTATAGTGTCTTTATGGGCTTTTACTCGAAGACTTTTCTTACCAGGCGACAAAACGCATCAACTAAATTATCATTTAACGTTATCCGCGCCGATGCAGGTGGAACTAAATGTTACGTTAAACAAATAAATATTGGGCTTTGGACGTCTTGTGTTTTCACTATGGCAATATAATTATGAAAGCTCATGTAAAGGAGGCAAACATCTTTAATTATTGCTGCTATGAATATATTTCTGATGCAACATCTCTCCCGCATCGTCGAATACCTTAATATGCCAGCCTAATTAAGTCACGCGGCGCAAAAGCGCACGACACAAAACAGCTAAGCCATATACACGGCAGAGAAAAGAGATCGCGTCCACGCGACTATCGTCCCATTCCAGTTAATGACGTGGCTTAATCAAAAAAAAAAAAAAACACAAAAAAAAACAGCGACAAAACCACAAAAAGAAAATTCGAAGAATATAATCCACACATATGTAACATATATGCACGAATTTAATGAATTAATCTTACCATGAGATGAGCCGCGAAGCTGCTCCGCGCTTACTCCACCATTATTTATACTTATGGAGTGCGTACTTAATATACACGATAATATGCATAAGGGACATGAATGATGTTATGATAGCGGACCAGGCGAAGCGTCGCGTCTCAGCGTGCCATATAATTTATTCCAGGTTAACGATCACATTTTCGATTGCTTCTAAAACTGCCTCGATTGTAGAGGGAGGATGGCGGCAGCAGCCACACATCGGACAGACTGAAAAACCGAAGCCAAATTAAAACAACAAACGCAATACGAAAATCAATTTCAGATGACAGTCATATATGTACTGCACATATTGTATACGGTTTATGTTTGACATGGTTTTATGCTACAGGGGCGCGTGCTTTTCAGTTTTCTATACAGCACAATTATATCGAACGACTTGGCAACGTCTTTGCGCGACTCGCCGAGCTAAGTAATCTAGCGACCGGTCACTGCCAGAGCGAGATTTGTGTCCAGCCGGCCTGTAGGAATCTTTGTACAGCATATTGAGGAATTAACGTTGATTTCGAATGCAATTCTTGCAGAGTTATTTGCACTTCGAGTATTTTTTATGACCATTTGATTGCATCAGATTGCTATTTATTGGGTGTGAGTATCGTTTATAGTAATTTGCTGCAGCCGGAAGTGATTTTATCCTGTATCTTAGAACTCGAACGATTTCGACTGGATATTTTAATTCTAATCGCAAAGAAATGCTAATTAAAATGCTTTCTTAACCTAAGTTGAAATGATTGAATTGTAATTTCAAGGTTTGAACTTTCTTTGTTCCAAAAAAAAAAAACTCCCTAAAATCGCTGTAATAAAATGAATTGATTATCATTTATCTTTAACAGAATGAACATATACTAAATGAAATTCGCATGCATTCTCAGCGCCTTTTAATTGTCAATTTACATAATGAAACTGAAAGACTGCTCATCCTGCAACATATCCATAATGTAAGATGTTGCTTCAGTTGTCTGTGGCTGATGTGCAGGCGAGCGCACCTCAAGGAAGGCGCACACCGCGGGACGTCGAACCTGGAGGTCCTCTCCAGTTTGTCCGTGTCCGTACGGCTGAAAGCGAACAAATTTAATGCACAATGGTACTGTATAAATCAATTCGCATTTTGCAATGCAAACAAGCTGGCTGGGTTGATGGGCGCGCTAGCACACGCGGCCAACGACGCGAAAACGCGCAACACGACCGCGACTATGATCAGCTATCGCGCTTTCGCGGATGGGGGATGAAGTGAACGGACAGAACGATTGATATATGTGCCAGGTCGTGGGGCTGAGCGCTGACCAGCACTCATTTCACGTAATGTAAATACGCATGTGCAAATACAATATTATTAATAAATGCAAGACGCAATGATCTTAAAATATATCTCCATTTCTAAACTAATGTTTGTTTGCCTGTCGGTATGGAACCTTGCCACCTTGCCACCTTGACCCATTCATTCTGTGTCGATTTGCGTGTGAACAAGACGCAATTTATGGCCAGTCAATCATTGGATCCTTAACTCCTTGGGCAAATTTAACGAACATAAAAAAAAAACGTTATGACGTTAAAGTTGGTAATACATTTTATTTTTTTGGAACATCGTAGAGATTTGTTGAAAATACTGAGTTTTATCTTAAAATGAGTAACAGGTTACGTTTTGCAAGCATCATTGATTAAACAATTTAATTTAATTTTATAGGGGAAACAAAAAACCAAAACAAATAAGATGCAGCCAAACCTGCAATTGAGTATACCATATAGTTAAACTTGCATTAATACGTTATATATACCATACATATAAGATACACAATGATTTTATGTTGTTCTTATTTTGTACCCTCAGCGAACAAGAAGAACACTAAAATTACAATAGGCGATAACTTTGCCATATGTGTGCTTGCCAGTATGTGGCCGCTCCTTAATTTGATTTAATACACAAAACATAAGAAAATGAATCTGAAGTTCTTGGGTCTTTTAAGACGTTTATTGTCGTGTGTGTGTGTGTGTGTGTGCTCGCAACTACGTGTTTTCTTTCTCCTTTTTTTTTAGCCTTCTCTGATGTGTTGTAGTTTTCGTTTCCCGCTTGTTGTTCACTTCTATCTTTTTTTTTAAATTTATAAAGTCTGTTTTTTTTTTGTCAATGTGACAAAGAAACAAGTCGTCTTTAAGTTCAATAAAACCAAACAAAAATTGGTTATTGTTTCTTTATGCATTCATAGGATGTCTGTAATTTTTTGTTCTCTTAACTCTTTCACCTGCTTCATTCATTTAGTTAGGCTCTTGTAAGTATGCTGATTCATTATAACTTACATTTAGTGTGATTATTTAGAAAATGGTTGGTTTGTAGCTCCCGCCAATTTCCAACTGCTTTGAACTTCATTTTTGATTTGAATTATGTTGTCCCTCTAAATCATCTCCGACTAGCGACACGATCAGCTGACGATTGCCTTCTAGTGAATTATTATAAATTCATAACGGATATAAAACAATATTAAGGGACCTTTTCACAAAACCTAAGTAGAATCAAATAACGAATATTTATTTTACTTGATATTGTTAAGACAAACATTGAATGTCGAAGTTTTACGTTGAGTGAAATTCCTGCAATCTTCTTTGAGTGTACCAAAGAATCAAAATCAATACCTGGACTCCGGCAACAACAACAACAAGATGTAATTTACCAAAAAAAAATAAAAATCGATTAATTATTTGCTTGCTGGCGTCACGAAACAATTTGTTTTAATTAAAGGAGGCGCGAAATACAGCTTAAGGGCATAATGCTTGATTAGCTACCGTGTGAATGTGCGAAGCATCCCAATTAACAAACGTAGCTCCTCAACGCATTTTCGACGACTGATTACCATCCCAGTGCCAACAATGAAACGTGAAAATGTTCCCGATTCGTGTGATCTGTGTTGCGTCTGTCGTCTGATCTGCTTCCATCCTTTCGGCCATTATTTACACTCATTTTTTAATATTCTCGAACTTTGTTTGATCTGCGCACAAATTTATCACAATGCAATTAAGAAACACAGACAGCAGAAACATTACAAAAGATGCAAAAACAACAAAGTTAAAGACGAAAAATTAGGAGAGCGACGAATAAGACAAACAACGAAAACCATCTGAAATTCGATATCAATAAATTCGTTAGTGACAAAATGGATATACATATATGTATCTAAATTTATTGAATAAATTGGAGTGTTTTTATGCGGTTATAGATTATCGGGATACGCGCCGATACACCTAATATGGCAAGGAGTGCTGAGCACAAATGCACATTTGGAAGCGTTCGGCTAACCCATTCCCAGGCACGCTTTGGCGCGAGCGATATCTTAAATTACTATCTCTGGGGCTGTTCAGTGTTCATTCTCATTTAACATTTAATGTGTGCCTCCGATTTATTTTTGTAATTTTTCTGTTGTTTTTTGTTCTTATTTTTTGTTAGTTGTGGTGCTGTTAGTTTCCGTGATTGCGTTTTCTTCATCCTGGTGAGCGCACAATTGCATTCAGGAATCAGCGTTATAAATGTCTTCGGGATTCTGCAATAGTGCTGTAGTCGTGTGCAAAAGTGTGCAGTTTCACTCACTTTTTTCCCTGCCAAAGCTATTATTTCTCTGCTATCGTCGATGAGATTTTCACTGTCTTAATTAAAATGCTTGTGCTGTAAATTATGCCATATCCCCTTATTTATGGCGGTCTTGTCACACACGCGGCTACCTTAAACCTGGCTTAATTTCTGTGAGTGTGTGCATCGAGTCGATTTATTATGGAACAACAGGCGCTATCAATTTAGTGAATCAATAGTAAAATAGGCAAACGTCTTAATAATGGCTAGTCGACAAGTTTACGGTTTTCTGAATAGTCCTTCTCTGTTCGATTCAAGATTTTTGTTTGTTTATCTTCTCATAATATAAATATACAAAAAAAAAATCATTTGGTATCCTGTTCACAGTTTATTGAATATCAGAAAACTCTCAACTTTTCGGATTTTCTTAAGATATTGACAAAAGTAAGTCATTTATGCTCTGTTGTTATCCTTAACTTGTAATTGTAACTTTTGTTATGTTTTGGTGACGTAAGGTAAAAAAAAAAATCAAATGTAACAAATTACAATACCAATATTAGTATAAAATTATAGTTAAAAGGTTTTTCAATTTCAGTACAAATCCTTTATGCAGATACTTCCATCTCTGTCTTGATCCAAATGGACACTAATCTTCTTCAGTTCACAGCTGTATATTATTTGACTTTCGACAAAGAAATCATAGATAAAATTATCTCAAAATGGAGATGTCTCCAGCAATAGTGGAGCTATGATATGGCTATTGCAGCCTAATATAGCGAATCTCTAGTCGTGTGCATGTGTGGCGTGTCGTGTCGCCAAGATTAATTTCTCTCAAACACCATCAAAATCTTAGCTGCTGGTAATAAAAAGGTTTAATGTTTATAAATGGCCAAAGATCAAAATCCACTAGCAACCGCACATTGGCAAACTGCACAAGATCTACTTCAGTTGTTAGCCATCCAACGATCACCACCACCACCACCACCCTCTTACCACCCACATTTGAAATACAGACTCACCAGAGAAATAATAAATAAGGAACACAAACTGTACATATATGTATGTACTAAGCTGAACACAAAAATGAATCGAATGCCTGGAAGCCAAATACGAACTTTTATATCTACAAAGAAAAAAGAAAAAACCAAGAAGACGGAAAAAAATAGCCGATAAATTGAACAGTTTTCGAAGCGTATAGAATAAAGAATAACAACAATGAAGAAGGAGCACATTCTCTGCGTTACTTCATTAACGCCGCAATTAAGACCAATCGCGCAAAGATTCAACCAAGTGATAATGATCTCTCTCTGATTATCGCCACTGTTTTCTTCTCGTCTTATGTGTTTTATTTTTGTTCCTCATTTAACAAATCCTCTGCGGTTAGACACTCTTCATGCCGGCAATCCTAGCCGCCACAGTGACATTCTATATCTGCAAGAGTCGACATGAGAGATGGTGGTAATCTGGCTGGATGTTCGCTGCGTGCAATATATATGAGGATGCGCCACTCGGCATCGGCTACCAGTTTATCCGCACGTTTAATTCTTATCGCGTCTTATCGTAAATGTTATGTTGGATTTTACTTCGTTTTTAATTTAATTAATTAAGGACAGACAGTTGTCACATTTGCTCTTCTCCGATTCCCGAGATTCTTGATTAGTCAATCAAAGAAAATGCTACGAAATTCATTCTTTAATAAACGTAAGATATGATTTTTTTTTATTGCGAATCTTACCACAACCACTTCCCTCTATATGTGCCATATTTCTTGACGGTGATCGCGTTACAGTAGCCAAGACTGTGATATCCCAGCATTTAAGAAACGGCGTCACTAAAGACGAAATGTCGGAATGAGCTCTTCACTCACAAAGCTCTCAGTTACAGCCACCCAAGTGAAAAAACGGCCGAAGTGCCTCGGTAATCGGCAATAAAAAGTGAATTGTTACATCAGCGATTCACCTTTAAACCAAACATATTGTCAATATAGTCGATAAAGTGTCAATAAATAATAGCATAATTGATAATGATAATACCCCACTTCAAGATGTCAAGCTTTAATGTGTCAACTCCTTTTAAATGAACGCATATGAAAAGTCACAGCAACAACGACGAAATTGGGCATAGACCGCAAAGTATGGCCCTCAAGTCCCGCAGAGTCGAATAACTGCACAAAGAGTGTGCGCCTGCGCATATCATCGACTCGTATGTGGAATATTGTATCCGGTGGAGGTGCGAGGTGCGCGCGAAGACACCGCCGCCACCGTGTCTTATTGTAGTAATACCAACGGAATGTGGAGATAAAAATATAAATAATAAATCCTCTCGAAATTCGAATAAAACTGCTCTTGACCACACGCATGATAAACATAATGAAAAGGAAAACGTAATGGTTTTAGAATAGGTTCATATAGTCATTGAGAGCGTTAAAAATAAAAATGAAAGATGATCATAAATATAAAGTTTGAAGAAGACAAGGAACTATGGGGCAGGGGCGAGAGTGCACAAAGAAAATAAATTCAGAAAAAAGAAGAAGAAGAAGAAGACAAAGATAAACAACAAACCAGCAACAAATGATAATAAAAAGTGAATGAACAAGACGACAGCAAGGTACGGCGATCTTTTCTGTGGCGTATGTCTACTCGATGGTGTTTTGTTTTTCTGTTTTTTTTTTTTGTTTTTTTTTTTGGAAGGCTCGCCCAAGACCCACCGGCCACCAATGCGGTGGTGTGACAGTTGCCTGTGGCCCCACCGCAACGAGCCGTCTCAGCGCGAGGTTTTTGTAGTGAAAATATTGTTTTAGATCCACTTTTCAATTTATGCAAATTCGCCTAATGTTGGATTACAGCTTGGCCCGTTGGTGGTCAATTTCTGTTTAGCTGTGCCTTCGCGTTTGTAGGTTCAACAATTAAGTATGTTAATTTGGTGAGGTGTTAGATTGATTAGATGTAATTAAAGTAAAGAGCTAAATGGTTCGTCATCTTTATGTTTTTGACACATTTTATGTTTTATAGCTTTTATGTTTTATTTTCGTAAATCAATAGCATTAAAATGTATGTTTGTCGCTGCTGACTGGGTCAACGGTGTTCATTTGATACTAATAAGTTTTTTTTTTGGCTTAGAACATTTTAATGAGAATTATCAAAGCATCGCACCGACAAAGACGTGATTTTATCAACAACAGTTTTTCTTTTGTAGTTTCTCAAGTAATCTGTAATCTGTAATCTTACTGCAAAAATAAAACAAATTCATCATAGGAAAAAAGGTATATGTTATTTAACCGCAAAAATAGTAATAATACAAGTCAGATGCGTTTAATAATAACAACTTTAAGAAAAACACTTTTTTTTTTGTAATTCAGGTTGTGTCGCAAATTATGAATCTCCAATTAGTTTAAAGTTAAAATACTTCTAGTATTATGAATAGTTAGAAAAGGTTATAATAATTAATAGTTAAAGAAAACAAATTTATAATATTTCATTCAGGTAACCGAAATATCTGCTGACCTTAATTTTATCGAAATATTTAGTTAAAGTCCTTCTCAAGGAACGCATTTATGATTTTAATAGTATCTCTATTGAGTCCAGTGATGACCAAAATCGGAAGCTTCTCGAGGCCGTTGAAGTTTTGCACGTTATAGGGGTTGCAGAGCATAATAAAAATGTATCTGCAGAAAACAAAGCCACTTAAATACTAAACTTACTGGGTACTGAATACTAAATTATAAAAACTCACCTTGCATCGCACTTATTTTCATCGCGATACTTTTTGATGGCAATCAAAAGTTTGTTGAACGCTTCTTTATCGGTCTCAAAATGAGTAGAAATAGTAATAAAGACATCAATCTTCTTTAATCCATTTGCAATAGCGTCAGCTATAGGTGTGGCGAGAACAGGAACAGTTTTGCTTTTCTGATCAAAATTAAACAAGGAATCCAAAGACAAATTAGATAGGATTAAAAAATTCCAGCAAAGATACTTACAAGCATTTTTGATGCTAAGACTAACGAAGTATGAAAACCACCAGCCAACTCCAGAGGCTCCAACGTATTCCGTGTCGATGAATATGTTTTTATGATACAATTTTCCTTGTTCGGAAAATAGAGGCAGCTGGCGAGAAGAATAGTCGCTTCCAAGACGCTTATCATTTGGTAGCCGTAAATGCGACCTGATTTTGAAAGAAATATATATTTAATTCAACTCATTTCTTACAAACTAGATTGTTTTGATTTACGTTTAACTGCATTTTCTTTCACATCGAGGGTAATGAACAACTGCAGACCACATGATTGTAAGTTGGTTAATGCCGCTTCAAGAGAACGGTCCAGTACGTTGAGCAGCGTTGACACTGGCCTATTTCGCCAAATGTTCTTTTTGAAATTGATCATCTTTCGTTTATTTGAATAATATTCATTTATCTCCAGTTTAAACGGCATTCGTTTGTTTCGATAGAATTTCTTGACGAAGAATATATCAATCGGATGTGTTTTTGCCTCCTTCAAAGTCTCGACATTCGCCAACGCGTCGATATACCTCTGCAAGAACTCATGTCCTCTGACCAGCATCTTTATCTTTTCGAAATGTGGCAAATAGAATAGCAATTGATTGTATGTCATAGTCGGCAACATCAGTTCCCACAAAAGTTGGCAGCTCATCAATTGTGTCGGAACGTATTCCACATTGAGGTTGTGCACCTCAATTATCTCGATATAATCCTCGTCGGGTTTGCACGCTTTCAGACGGCACAAGTCAACGTAACGCTGGAAACCTGGCCCAAACGCTTTGTCTGATGCACTTCTGCGATCAGCCTGGGCGATAATCTGACTGGCTCGCGTGCTGCTGGCCTGAACGAGCATCAGTTTGTCAGAGTCGCCATGCAGTGACATATGGGCTGCCTTTATCAGATCGTTGTGCGTGAAACCATGGAGTCCTTTGTGCTTGCCAATCATCTCAGCCAGCTGGATGGCACTGAGTTTGTCGTACCACAATTGCAACATCTTACGAACGCCACCTGACATGCAGACTTTGATGCCACGCACCATCTTATATTGGTGCATGAAGCAGAAGAGATGCTCGTCGGTAAGCAGCACGTCGGGCAGCTTGCGGAACACCTTGACGCGCACTGCCAATTGGAAGTGGTGAGCCATGTGCGCCAGGAAGAGACAGGCGTTATCTATGGACACCAGGTTGCCTTTGTCGAAGGCTTTCTTAATTATTTGCATACAATGATCAACGCACGCGTACGGTAAGCATTTGGTTTTATCCAGAAACATTAAGCTCGACACGAACTGGTGGCTCGCATTTTTGTCAGTTTTGAACCATGGTAAAGCAATGTGGCCGCAGTAAATAAAACGCGGTAATAACAAATTCCAGTTTATAATTTCCATGATAACTTCGTATTCTGTTGCCTTTGTTTACTTGAGATTTACTTACCCTCGTTTCGTCTTTAACTTTAAGAATTTTTGAGACAGTAGAGAATATTTTTAATTATTTGGCGCTTCTTATTTGACCACATCCTCACACATAAGAAACAAAATGACACTTGTCAAACTCATATTAAGGCTATGTTGATTTTATATGTATTTCAAATTTTAAGGAACCTAACCTCAAAAACGAGGCATTTTTTGACGGCTGTGTAGTTTAGCCCTTTTGGGAGGTTTTTAATTATTTATTTCATGAAAACGGTAATGAAATAACTTTTTTGAATTGTTACTATCCCGAAAAACTTACATGCATTTGAATTACAAGCTTAGATTCAGAAAATTGAGGCGCATAAAGGAAAACACTCCAAGGGACTGACAATATATTATATTTAGTTACAACTTACATATAACATTGCACACGGCCCATAAATTTGAAAAATTGTCACCCTGTCCTCCATGCAAGAATGATTTGTGTCAATTTGTGAAGGTGTGTTCGCCTATTATGAATTCATGCCGGGCGCAACAAAATCGCTTGTTCTTTACAATCATTTAAGGTGTTAGCTTATTTTACCGAAGGAACATTTGATTAACAAAAAATTCTATGATTTCACCTATAATGTAAAATTAGGACCCTTAATCTTTAATCAGCCAAATATCTCGCGCCACCACGCACGCCTGTCACAAAATTCCATTTGGGGTGGCACCGAACAAGTGAGCGCGCATACAAGCCGCCATCCGCCTTTTATTTTATTAATGATGTGTAATTTTTGATTAAATGTGTTTGTGTGTTTATTTGTGATTAACATGGAAATGATATTAAGGTAATACAATCGTTTAAATGCGATGTGACTGAAATGTAGAATGCATCGTCGTCGTGAGAGTTGTTTAGTGGGAAAATGCAGCTTAACAAAAAAGGAAGTGCAGAGAGAAAACCAAATGCAACCACCAGATGCGACCGCGTGCGCGGGGAATGATTACATCAAACGAAACGGCACATAGCAACCTCTTTACAAAGCATACATCTCTTATCAGTGTCGATAATTTTAATACGATAAAATCACTTATTTCTGTTGTGACTTTATATGTAAAACAAAAAAAGGAGGCAACAAACGAGGCACGATGCGTGTCCAAGGCGGCGCACAAACCAAAGAAAAACAATTATCATAATATGCGTTAGTGGACTTTTGTATATATTTATCTCCAGATGGAGTCCAGAAAATGTGGTTTAATTATCGAGCAGCCCTCTTGCCAATGGCTTCATAATAAGCGACCATCTTAATTGGAAGTGATCGTATTCAGACACGGCAATTGATAAGGCGATCATTTAAGTACTGCACTTTCAATTTTTATCCATCATATGCATGTTTAGTGTATCTTTGGCTGGTTGTCCGCCACTCGAGCGGCGAGATTCGTCTTCAGGCCAGTTCGCATCCACGAATTCGTTGTCGATGTTCGAATAATCTTAAATCGTTTTGTTTCATACAAATTAAGTGATGAAAGAGACGCTATCGTAACAGTAATTTTGAGCTTGAATCGCCTTTAAGTAATCAATTTCCATTTGGTTGAAAGTACCCAACTGTGGTCAATTCTTGATTGTCTGTTGCCAGGGTCAATAAAAATGAATAAATTATGCAGACGCAGCAACTTCTCTATTTTATTGTAGTATTATAATTCCAGCTGACTCTTCTTATTTACGTTTTTTCATGTCTTCATGTGGCTAGTTTCTTTTGCTTCTTTTGCACCAAACAAATTGTCACAATGGCTGGCGTATTGCCACGATACTCCATCCTAAGGATCGCACGACCAACCCAGATCTGTGTAACATTGCGACCATAATCTAATCAAGACCATAAAATTGAATTGCAATTGCCCTGTGAAATGCAATGAAATTTAACTAGACGCGACGACGGTGTCGCTAGTCGTACTACACGCGAAGATTTTACGAGCCGTCTGTCTGCCCGTCCCAAAACTCACCATATTTACATATGAGCCAACCCCTATGCTCCCCGCCACCACACGGATGCATCGTCGTGATGGGATACGGCACCACTTCATTCATAAATTAACATTAACAGCACAACGGAGTGTATAGTGAAGTGTACCAACACACATGTGTGACCAAAACACAAATAAATCACTCTGCAATTACCATGTTTATTAAGATTGGCGTTCACATAAGCTCGTCTGCATATACTTTATGAGGCGATTGGAGTGCTGGCGCAAACCTGGTGCGACAGAGAGCGCGTCACAGCTCCAGTTGCCTCGCCAGTACCCAACCGATTTATACTATCTGGGTGATGTAAGCGACACAAAAATATATTATCTCTTACGGGAACATGACTCGAACAAATGTAATTAAAGCCATAAAACAAATCAGATTTTCCCATCTTTTCGCGTTTTATGCCACATTTTCTGGCTGCGTCGTTTTCCTTTCACTTATTGGTGTGTGCGAATTTTTATTTCATTTATTTAGCAATGTCTCGTCGGCGATTAATTAAAATAAAAATATCGCACATGTGACCGCAGTTCATTGCAACTCCCATTAAAATGAAATGCAATAAAATAAGTTTTTATTAATCGTAATTTAACACTTTGGGAGTGTCTTCAAGTAGGTTAGGTCAAACAAATTTTTTTTATTTCCTAATACTATTTTATTTGCTATCAAGATTGTCATTAGAAAATACTTAAATGAAGAAATCATTCAGTTTCAGCGATCTGCATGATAATTTTTTTTAATTCAATTATCGCTTGGCATTATTTGTTCTTGACCGAAAAACCGCAAATAATCACAGAAAAATCACCAAAACCACAAAGACTGTAAACTCAACTTTGAAGCGGTGACTGATGACTATTTAAGGCTTTATTCCTATTTGTGGTACGCCAAAATCTAACAAATATGTAAATTTTATTATTATATTGTATTAAAACAGCACAAAAAATGTATACTGTAAAAGTTCGTCGCTTGAGTCTTTCATTTCTGAAAGCACGACATAGCGAACACAATTATTGCCTAACAGGCAACAGCGGAAACGCATGTGTGCTTGTGTGTGCGCCAAGCTAATGTATGTAAGCTAATGCATGTAGTTATCAACAGTAGAATGTGCACATCTGGTAATGTATTTATAGCATTTGACATTGTTTAAGATGCAAAGTGAAAATAAAAAGATGTTAAATGCACGAGCATAATGAAAATATACCAACATATTGTGCACAACAACCAGAAAAAAACTGGCAGAGTGGCGAAATTATGAGATGCAAAATTCTTATTATAATCTCGCGTCTTGAAGACGGTAAGTTTCTGCTGTCAGTGAGATGTGCAACAACTTTGTGTATCTAGAGATTGTGATGTATTATGCTGAGAAATTTAATGCTTTATATATGCTATTTGATAAACCTAAATTTGTAGAATTCAAACAGTGTGTCATCATGCCAAAACGATTTCTGGCGCCTAATAATCACAAAGAGCTTAAAGTTTCAAACCGCAAGAAGATATTTATCATCTTCAATCATCTCTCTGACTTGTGGCATTAAAAATTGTAAGAAAAACTTACTTAAAGATTTGTAATTGTAAGTCCATAAGACTTTAAATTTCTTGCCAGCTTAAAACATATTTTAGCTGTGATAAATTACTTTCTGTACAAGTTTAAAAAAAGAAGGAAATTCTACTTTTCACCTAAAATCTCTTTTTGCTCAATATCTTTAATCTTTTTGCTAATTAGTGAACCAGTTTCATGTCTTAAATTTCGTTATCAATTCTAGTGGCGGTGGCATTTTCCATTAGCGCGATTGCAGCACATTCACAAAATTAAAAGCACCACTTTAAATTATGGCACGCGCATCCCCACACATTTGACACCATCAGACATCATTACAGGTAGCCAGCAGTCGCTGTTAAAAGACGCGCCGCGCCGCGCCGACTCTACTAAATCGCTGCTACTTTGCATGTAATTAAACGGAATTGCGTAAACGGTGCGAGCCAAAGTGAAGATCAACTTTGTTGTCTGGCGAGTAGCCCACTGAATGCAAAAGACCAGCGGCACTTCTGTCTAATCCACGCACATTTAAACATATACCATATAAACATGACGAGAAGACGGTCAGACCGCATAGACATCGACATTATGTAGCCTTATATAATATGTTTGGCTGTAAAATTTATTCATAAATTTGCTGAACTACTTCCGTATGTAAACATGTTGGCTGTGTACGATTTTTACGATAGCATAGAAGTGTGTTCAGTTTCGTTGGCTAAAGTTGGCGTTTTGGTATAGGCTCCGGTGAGTTTGTGGCTGATGTATGTTGGCCGTAAATTTTGTCCGGCACTTTAACAGTTTTACCATTTTGCTGGCGATAAAGCGATCTAAAATTTCTGTTTTCTTTTCGTCTATTTTTTGTTTTCTTACATTTTACAGATCTTCACGACGTTGTCGATGCAGCAGTTCCATTCAGACAACAATTTGATCACAATTGATAAAATCCACAATACCATAACTGCCGATTGGCCTGTAAATAGTCGGCAATCATCTTAGAACGCTCTTCAAATGCACTTAATGCAACCGTGTACAAAGCAATGAAATCCAGAATAATGCGGCGGAAAACGTGACAATAGACATCAATGAAAGCGCGTGCTAGACGTCTCGCATCCAGGCAGCCTCAAGTCTGTACGCTGCCAACATCAACGCAGACACCTATCATTATCGAGGCGCAGATCAGCTCTGTGTCAGTCTAACGAAAGTCTGCAGGAACACGAGAGTTCTTCGACTAAATGCGCAGCACATAAATTTCCTCAGCGACTGTATTGAATAATGTTCTCTATTGCACAATGCACTCACCATTGCAGCTTATATTGCACATTTGTGGCAGGAAGAAGCGCACGCGCCCGTCGCAATAGGTGAAGCGTTGGCGCAATCATGTCTTGTAGTTATATGTTGCGCGAGCACCGCGCCGAGGCAGGGCACATACATCTGCACGGTTGGACCGCCAACAAGAAGGAATAAGATAAAAATTATTAGCTAAAACAGGAAATAGTTTAATGTGATACCTACGCGATTTTCCATCCATAGCTGTTTAAGTGTTGGTTCGCCCACTAATAACACAGATGGCAAAAATGACAACCAAAATTGTATGCTATATACATAATATGCTCATGCTTTTTACTTCTTTTTTTTGTATGCTCTTAAATTTATATACGAGTATTGTATTTATATATAAAAAATTGAGAGAGAAAAAATTAAGTTAAAATGAATACTGAAAAATATGTTCAACAAGCGACTAGGTGGTGTTCGTTGATGTGCGTTCTTGTAGCGCAAATCATACAGAGGGGGGGGGGGCGAAAGAAATCTCAAGACACATTGCCATTGCTGAGGAAACACTACAGAGTCATGAATATAATATGCGATAAGAAGACAACAAATGACAACGGAGCGAATAATAAAACCAGGTATTCCGAGATCTTGCCAGACAAAAGCCACGAAGACGAAAAATATTGAAATTGAATAAATGAATGAACTGCAAACTAATGAATGAAATAGCGATGGGTGTCTATTGTCTGACACGCCGTCGATTCAAAGATGTTTATACATAAACAACGGCCACAGATAGTTATGGAGTATACATAGATATGATTGTGGCATGCGTCTGCCGCATCATCTATCGGCGATGCCATTTCAAATCGTTCACGAGCACAACGTGAACATGTTGCGATGGGTACACGCACGCCACAGACAAAAACATCTCCAACTCAATTCATTCATTGATTCATTCATACATTTATTTGGCGAGTCATTCATTCATTAATTGCAGCACCATTCGAAATTCAGTGAGACTTGTGCGAGTGTGACGTTCGTTTTTCTTCAATGGCCAAAGAGAGTGGCCGCCAAATATATTTGTAATTAACAATCATAGAATTTATGTTGCAGATTTGTGGTCGCCACTTTACAGCATCGATGATCGAAGATTTTTGAATTAATTTATTTACGCAAGTGAATCTGGTGAAATCATAGTACAAAGGGCTTTTATTAATAAATGTTTCGTTGTTGCTGATTATGTCTATGATTTAATATTTATGGTACGATTTTAAGAAGACTTAGGTATTGGTCCAATCAGCATATTACATTAGTAATAGAAATATTTTGAATTTGGAAAATGCTTCTAATAAAGCCAAAAAAGGGGAAGTCGCATTCTTTTTGTCATATACTTTTTTAATGAAGGAACCTTTTTTACTTGAGATCAACAAAGTTTGTAGTTATACTACTTAACAACAGTTTAACCAAATATTTTGTATTCATTATCACAGAGAACCACCACTCGATTGGTGTGTGGTGTCGATGTCAAAGTACTCGACCTACTTATCACAACAAAAAGCCAGACTTCCCCCAAGCGAATACACTTTTTAAAATATTTATATAGTAAAAGTGATAATCATAAATTTCTCGTGAAGTATACAGCAATAAATACAAGTCACTAGATGGCGCCAATGCTTCGTGGTTCCGATTTTTTCAGACAGATGTAGTTGTTTGGAGAGATATAAATATATATATAGGCAATAATTAAAAAATACACTAGCCGCGCTGACGTAATATAGTAAATCGTATATATATATATATATGTTCGTCAAATAATATATATAATCGCGGTTCATTTATAAAATCAATTTCGCACCAATAAAATTATTTATACGTGTATCCACACATCGCAGCTTGTCTAAACGCACCGTGCGCACAAAATCGCACTCCAGATATTTCTTAAATCAAGGATGAAAGGATCAAGGATGAAGAATTGTGATATATTGACAGTCGAATCAAGTTTAATAAGTTGGTGTTAAATATCGCTGTAAAATCAATTATAGGATTACCTAAATCATATATGCAACTCTGATATTTTTCGACTGTCATTGAATTTATATTTATTTAACTGCTTTTATTTTTGTTGTGCCATTACAGGTAAATTATAGTTTCTTGGCTAAATTTCTAACCTACAATAAATCAAAATACGATTTGCGACCAATCATCTTCATCAATTCAACGTTGTACGATGGAACATATTTCGTCAGAATTGTCCATTAAGAAGTTGAGGTAAGCCATCGCTCTCACCCACGGAATAGGAAGTGCTGAGTGGGTGGTCGATGATGGTGACTTAACGTTAATATATCGTATTATGGCAACAATATCAAACAGACACACATATGTTTGTTGTAATAGTTTTTGGATGCTTGTTTGACACGTTTCTTGAGTCGTTATTGCAGCTCCTCTGTACAGAATTTCTATTTTTAACGCCAATCAAAAAAATTGTAAACGTTAACGTGCAGCTGGAAGATCTGCATTACACAATTTACCTGTAACAAATATTTTTTTGTGATGACTTTGCTTCTTGACGACAAATTAGAACTTTTAATGTTAAGGATTTAATGTTAGCACTAAAAATATCGAAAACTTCTAGCAGACCATTGGAGCTAATCGTTTTACATTCATTACATGATTTGTCTACAGATTTGAGGCAACTCAGAAACGACTTGATGCCCTTAAAGGACAAGACAAAATTTATTGCAGATCATCGATTGTTAGACAGAGATTGTGATAAGAAGCAGCAACAAAGGTTATTCGTAATTGTGAAGCAAATATAAACATTTCAATTTATTTAATTTCCAACTCATTTTGCAAGTTTAAATAATTTTTTGGCGTGTTTAGACAACTTGGTCAGATCAACTATTTAAAACCGTTTCAATTGTAAGAAATCATACAAATTTGTTAAAGGTCTTTTTATAAGTTACCTTGAAAGTAGCAACACTTTATAAACAATTAAAAATCAGAAATATAATATCAATAGATTAAAATCCGCACTAAAAATTAATTTTTTAAAATAACTGTTGATTGTTATGCGAAGATAAAGTAGCAATACATAAAACTTAACTTCAACTCTCACTTAATAATGGTAAGTGGTAACTATGTGATGATGTAATAATGATTAATATACTGCAGCACCGCGCCGCTCATATATCAAATATGAACAATTATAATTTATGGTGAGCGCAACTGAGAAAGCTCACTAAGACTGCATTGGTGTGATGTGCATAAACCTGAGCCAAGACGTTTCCTCTTCAGTCTTCATGTTTCTGTTGTACGTACTAGAAGTTATGGGAAGAGAGAAAGACTGACTTCGACTTTCGATGGAAATTGAAAATCTCTACAAAAAAACACGATTTTTGTTGCCTTTGAAGTAAAGTGGATCTGTATTCATAATTATCTCGAAATCTGAAGAAAATATAAATTAAAAAACTTTAAATTTCATGTCAAATATTTATTATCTTAGCAATTATTATTCGTACAATTTTATAGATGCCAACAAATTAGTTGACCGCACTGCTCCGGGTTTTTTATTTAAAGAAAGTTAGTTAAGCTGTTTAAAAGATAAATTGTAGCTGAAAAAATGAATCTTTAAATTTAACATACAGCTTACTGCGACAAGCAATTTTCAATTGCATAAAAGTCCGAAAACAAATCAGTTTAAACTTTAATGCAATAAGGCAACGCCTTAAACTTTTGAGTATCTGTACTACTTGGCGAAGAATACCGAAACGATAAAGCAACAATATATGACGAAGAACCATCGTAACATTCAAAACAAAAAGCCATCTCTTCCTACGCAAACAAATCATGTTCATGTGCCGCGTGCAGACGAGAAAGCTCTTAGTTACAATTTACAAAATTTATGAATGAACTTGCACACATTTACACCACCTTCTCGGCATGAACAACGTTGGAGCATGTGTTTGAGCGTTTTACATTCGATTCGAGTCGATGTGTGCTCATTAGTATAAGAAAAATGTATTAGTTGATTAAATTTTTGAAGAAAAAAACGCATTAAGTAATGTCATGGCCACCAATATGCAATAGTGGGGTTCGATCAATATTTAGTGAACCGTTAGATGCATTAGACAACAATTGAAATTGATCTTAAAACTTATCTGTTTTTACCTAAGAGACACTTTTTCATTACATTAATTGTAAACATTAAAACAAATTCACAGAGACAAACCCAATAGATGCGACTGGCCCTAAGATCATTGCGTCAGCTGCATTGATATATTCCTGCAGTTTAAAGTTGAGTGGATCTATAACCGGTGGCAATGTAATTCCCTCCATTGTCTGTTCGAAGAGGAACATCATGTAATGATGGACACCACTGCCAGGATAGGGAAACGGGATCACGTACGGCTGAAGGACATCACCCACCGAGTAGCCAATGCCTTCAGATAGAAGTGAGCCCTATTACAACAACAAAAAAAAATGCTGAGCTCAACAAACAAATTCAGTGAATTTTCGTTTAACTCACTGGAATATTTGATACAAGCCAGTGTAGATTTGAGTCACCAGTCACTAAGTTTGGCACGTCTGGATTCACCATTACTACACTATAAAAGCAGGACTAGATATGTTTTGTTAAATCAAAATTAAAGAAACAACGACATTCGTTTGGACTCACTTGATTCGCATCGTTCCAGTAGAGAATCGGCTGCTCTGGGAAATCCTCAGCAATGTAAACGGGAGCATTGCAGTTGTCGCCATTGACAACAAATCCAGTTGACGGCTGCACCAACATCAGCGGACTGAATGAACATTGGTATGAAATTTTATCATCCGGGAAGACGAAGCACGACTGGGTCACCGCCAAAGTGCATGCAATCCACTTTACAATCTCAAGAAACATTTCGCCAGACTTAGACTTTTATTATCGTCTCAAATTTCTTATATTCACTTTAACACTCCCAGTAATCGACTGATGAAAGTTTGTTAGCTGCATCCAATTTATTGCAATTGCAGCAAATATAAATGGCTGGTATTACCTTCGAATCGGACATAATAGGTTATTAGCGACATGAACGAACAAATCGCTTCAAAAGATTTACTGGATGAACTTGTATAGGTAAACGGTCTTATTGTTGTTTAATTTGATCAGAGTAAAATTATAGACAGTTTTCCTGCATGAACTATTGAGTAAGTAATTTGTTATGACAATGCTCGAGAATTGCAGTCAGCAATAAGACATTTTCAATAGTTTCACTTTGAGTTTTTGTTTGATAACTTACTTGTCAAATAAATGCCTTAGTTTGAGATAATAATTCATTGATAATAAATAAAATTTACACATTTGTTGGCTTAAATACGTCCATAAAATTAAGTAAAATTTTACGAAAACTGTTGTCTTTATCTGGCCGTAATTAAGACCGATCATTCATTTTAATTTTAATAAATATCTTTTTTTTTTCATTAGCATTCTCGAGTATTAATTTAAAAAATGCAAAAAAAATGAGGTTAGGTGACAGCTTCACACAATATTATATATGTCTACAGCATATATATTTTTTATATGTCACAGCGCTTATTACCTGTCATGTAATGTGTCATAAAGAACTGAAACACATTGCTGGAATTTTTAATTTAATATTTCGCGCATAAATATTTTTAACAATGGCAAACAGTGAGGACGAACAACCAATCACTCATTTACTCAAAAATCCATTTGATGAGCTACAGAATTCGCTGTTTTTGCAAAAAATAAATTTTCCTGGATCCCATGCGGAAAAATTTTTTCAGAGCGCTTTCACATTGCCGCCACTGGATCCACAAGAGCCACTTGAAATTTGTGGCCGTATGTTTATCCATCAAAATTTTATTACATCTGGCGGATTTGGTTTAATTTACAAGTAAGTCAAGCGAAATGGTGTTTCATAAAAAACTTAAATGTTTTCTTTTTTAAACAATTTAGGTACAAGAATGTGTCAAATTCAAAGGAAGTGGCCGTAAAAATGCAATTATCTCATAAGTCAAAGTGGGAGTGTTACATATCCACGATGTTACACCTGCGAGTCCCTTCGGATATGCGCCACCTCTATCAGGAAATAACGGGCGCTTCATTTGACAATGACGTGGGCATTACTGTAACGGACTTTGGTCAATATGGGACAGTTCGGGACATTTTTGAAGTGGGCAGAACTCCAAGATCCATTGTGGTAATGATACGTAATTTCAGTCTGACCATGAACCAATTGTTTTGCCTTCTATTTTAGTATCCATTGAAGCCTTTAGTTTTGTATTATGCCAGGCAGCTGCTTGAGATTGTTGACGCCATGCATGACGCCGAGATATTGCATTGCGACATTAAGCCAGACAATCTTTTATTGGTGGAATTGTATGTTAATTAAATACATTTTTCGACTAACTTAAATATAATTGTATTTATTTATTTTTAGGAAAAATGGATCGCCGCTACTGAACTTACAACTAATTGATTTCGGATTAGCTGTTGACAAGTCATTGTATCCGAAAGACCTCAAATTTGTTAGCGTAAGTGGACAATTAAATCAGTTTTGATTTTGTGAACAAGAGTAAAGTTAACAATTTTCCATTCGACAGTCTAAAGGTGCACTGAATTGGCGTTGCATTGAGATGCGGAAGGGCTTGTCATGGACACACCAACCCGACTTCTACGGCGTTGCTGCATGCATCTATTTTTTGATAACTGGACATCAATTAATATTGTTGGATGATAAAGATGGATTCTTTTGGCCAAGAACTTCAATGTAAATGCTGAAGGAAAATTAGTAGAATTTTTAGTAATGAATTTATTTTTGCAGAATAAATATGTACCCGGAACTGTCACATATTATACATATGCTGGTCCATGTTGATAAAGATAATTTTCCTGACTTAAAAGAGCTAAAAACATCCGTTGACTTCGCGTTGGCGACTTCGGGACCACAATTGCAGGAAGCAACTGAAAGTCTTCGACAACACTTTGACCTGAAAGCCATAAGTTAAATAATTTATATTTAGTTTTTGTATATATAATAAATACTGTCGGCGAAATTAGAAGTTTAACGCGGTTTTTACATTAAAGGGAACATACATTTTTTTATTACCCAATGAAAAATAAATATTTCTAAAAATCATTTAACTGTTTGTTTTTAAAATTCTAAATAATAATTCAACATCAAAATTGAATTAAGTAAGTATTGAGTCCGCAGACATTTTGTATTAATTTTCTTTTGACAAAATTCTATTATACTTATATGTACGTATACGTACGTTATATATATAGATTACATCTGTCACTAGCCGATCATACAATATATATATACCTCCTCGCTCTATATATTTCTATTTGTGACATATATGTCACTACTATTTATATTCCTTAAACAAAAAATCATTTAGGTATAAGTTGTATGAAGATAATATATTTTTTGTTCGATTTCTTACATATTAAACTGATGGGAGGCCGTCCATCGGCGATTCGTGGTGTTTTATGTTAGCAATGCGATGGTGTGGGTGGTCGTGTGGACGACCAAAGGCAGATTCGGTCGAATTTTGGCTCAGGGTATCAATCATTATTGGATACATGGAATAATTTACAAACGCACATTTTCACTATAGCCAAGCTGCTGTTTTTTTATTTTTATAAAAAAATGTATTCAGTAATTTAAGAATTTAACTATGACTTACATTTAATTCTTAGTCCGTCCCTTTTGGTATTATTGACTTTAGATATTATGATTAATGGTAATGAGAGAGCTCAATTTTTACGAAATAGTTTTTTTTTTTTTTCATTGTTACCACTTTTGAAAACTTAAAAAGTACCACTTGTTAGTCAATCAACTGCCTGGTCCAAAAATGCAGTTCAAACTTTATTCACTTTTGGCAATTTTTTGGCAGTTCCTGGGTAGAAAATGAATGGAAAGTGCATCTAAATGCACTTTATATCGATAACAATCAAAACTGCATCAAAAAAGCGCATCCAAAATTTTCATCATTTTTTTGAAAAG